>JASDQU010011927.1:68546-101480 GCA_032191745.1 Picea mariana
ACGTAGCAAGGGGTATAAGGCCAGTCCTCGATGCCTATGGAGGGGTCGGGCCCCTCACTTACAGGTTGATGGGGGCCAGGGGAGCCATAGCTTGCGCGAGAGGTCCAATTCTCCGGAATTGTGAGTAGAGTGTGCTCGGGAGGGCTGAGCGGGTCGTTTGGCGATATAACTTCTTCGATGAACACCCGTGGAGGCGTCCTCAGCTTGAGCTTGCGTCGCCGGGTGGAAATTGCCAAGGCTCGTTCAAAGGTTTCCTTTCGCTTGTGCCTGGATTCTGCAGCATACCAGGCTGCCCCCCGTCTTGGTCACCCTCGAATTCGTGGCATGACTGGTACCCCGCCGAGAATCCGAATGCTGTAGCTGTTGAAGGGGGGCAGAATTGCCAAGTGCAGCCTCTGCACCCAAGAAACTACAGTGAGGCTTCTGCAGCACTGATTTGCCTGTGGAAGATAGACTCCCCGGAGAGAAATTTCACTTGCAGGCATGAACCGAATGACGAACTCGATTATCCATACATTTGATAAAGCCCCTGCATTAAATCGCATCATAATTCCCTTCTGGTTAGTGCTCTGGGATGAGGTACCTTGCGCTCGCGCGAGGGTACTGCTCGAGGGAATTCGCTTTTGCTCGTTCATGCAGCTTAATGGCTGGGTTGGGACGCGCCGATGGGAGCATTTACGCTCCATCCCCTTTCGTTTCCCCCTGGCTCCATTGCGCCACCTATCACCCCATCCGGGGTTTTTAGTTTTTATTTTTATCCACCTTTTTTTAATGTTTTTTTTTTTCTAAATTTGGGTTTTGAATATATATTTTTAAATGTATTGTTTTCATGACATTATGTATTATGTTGTGTTTGAAATCATAAACTAAGATTTAAAAAGTAAGGATTTAAGGGTCGATTTAATGATTTTGTTTGCGGTAACGATGATTTCGATTACCACTTTAAAAAAAATGTCATTTTAATACCCCAAATTTAAAATGGGTGCTATCGGTAGCAGTACATTTCAATTTGATGGTTGATTTTGAGGTTTTGGTTTTAATGGTATCGACTGCTCAAAATACAATTTCAAAATATCTATAAATTTAATGTTTTGAAAAAAAATAAAAGAATCTGTAACATTTTTTTTTTTTAGGTGTCGATTTGAGGGTTTTTTTGAGCTACTGTCTGAGTTTTGAAGGACATGTTTGAAAAATGTTGTAATTTTGACCCCGTTTAAAAAAATGGTGCTGCCGGTAGCACTAATTTTTTATTTGGGGTTTGATTTTGATGTTTTTAATGCAAAAATATGGGTTTTGGGGGCTAGAGTTCTCGTTTTGAGGTCATAGTTCTCATTAAGTTGGTAACTATGTTATTATGGTAGCTATTGTCTCCGTTGAACATGGAACGTGTTTACGTCTCATTGTACAATTGGGTAATATGCGTCTCTTAGTCATACCAATTCTATTTTTCATCATACTTTTTCGTCCAGTCGAAGAGTTCTCTTATTTTCTGTCACATTATGTTCTTGGTACTCAGCGAGTCAATGCTGCTAAGTCAATTGTCGTGTTTCGTAATGTTCAAGGGAAGTTTCACTTCAAACCAATCCATATGCAGTCTTACCAATTTCCATTTTCTTTTTTAGTCCATACTCATTTGATTCACCATCTCACATCACTATCCTGTGTTAGTTTCGTGTCGATGAAGGGGGATACATCATGGCCCTCCTTCGATGAGTTTTTTCCTATCAACTTCAACACATTATCTGAGAATTAGACTTAGAAACCAATTAGTACATTGGGACCTGCATGCCTCAATGGTAGGCCTCCTCACTTTCAAAAGTAGATTTACATCATTGGCCTCTGATTGAATGATTCCACGAATGTTCAACCTCAACTCATTTATTCACATTCGCTGGAATGTACTAGGGTACCTTGGGAGTCATTATCATCAATGGTGATTTCCCTTGCACTTGTAATTAACAATTTACATCAATGACTGGTAATCAAGTGGTTTCTACCATGTTCGACATCAAATCATCTATTCACATGGCTAGATTCGTACAACATCGGGATTAGGACAAAGACCTTGGGTTTGGCATTCACTATGTTATGTGTTTTTCCCAGGCTGAGATGGAGATCATTTGAGCATGTAAAATATTTCAGTACAATCACCATGCTGACAATATTACACATATATTAACATTGTATTGATCTGTGGCTATGTTTTTTCATCTCGTAGCTCCACTATGTATTTTTCATNTTGTATCTCTGGTGGCCATATACGTAGTCAGTATTTTCATGGATTCATAGTGTATTGGTCGACGGACATGCTACGAGTCATATCATATTCCGAGCATAGGTATGCCTACCTCGAAAATGGAACATATATTAATACTGTTTGATGATTGTTTGCAACTTCTTCCAGGTTCTCCCACTCCAACACCCTTGCTTTGAAGAATTTGTAAATTTTTTTGGCCATCAATTTCTCTTCTAACCTCACACTTTAGGGGGGCATATGTTACACATCAAAATGTCACATTTTTGTTTCACACCCTAAGTCGCAAGTGTTGCAAGTGTCACAGATTGATGTATGCACCTCGGTAAGTGTCTCATGCAGTATCGCAAGTGTCGTATGAACCTTCCCAAGTTTCACATTCACTTTGTTAGGTGTCACCACCCATTGAAACAATGAAAACAATTTTTCGTGACCCCTAAGCCATATTGGAGGAAGAAACCCACCATTGCTAGGTCAAAACACACCTTTTCCTTGGAAAATTCGATCTTGTTTTGGAATTTATGAAGGGTGGTGCCCCCCTGGCCATATGTAGGAAGCATGAATGCTCCCATACCCATGTATGGAAAGTGCCACTTTTGGAAAATGGTGCCCTGTATTTCACTCAGGGGGAGCGCCATTCTTGTGGAAGGAAAAGGGGGATCGCCTCCACCTGATTGTATGGGCCAACTCTCTCAGACAGGGTTGGTTATGTTCGACCCTCATGCTTTGGATTCACCTTAGGATTTGATCCAAAACTCAAGGATCCATATCCTCAAACATATCCCCCATTTTCTCATGGTAGTTGTGCCTCTCAAGACTATATATTAAATTCATTTACAAGGTTAATGGGGGGGAGAATACATGTATCAAACTTTTGATCATGAGGAAAGGAATCAATCAGAGTATCATCATTTTGATCTTGGTAGATTCATGCAAGGGATGGACAAGGAGAGCTTGGAGAGGCTGTCATTGCATCAATCGTGGTCTGTAAGTGTTCTCCTTTTGGTTCTCTAATTAATATACTTGGCCTATTTCCTTCAATCTTGTGTATTCTTGCATATGCTTGTCTACTGTTGCTTTGATTTTCATAGATGATTTTTTTTTACCTAATCAAATAGAGTAGGAGATAGTTGTTTCTCTTTGCTTCCCATTGCAAGTATCAAGTTGCACTAGGGGGTTTGAAGATCAAGCTCCTAGATTGGAAGAAACGAGGAAAAACTTCACAAACAGGTACATCATGCCTTTTCTCCCTCTCTCTTTCTGATTGGTTAAAAGGAGTTTAAAGGAATGTTAGTGTCCACTTGTAGTTTTTTTGTCTTGGTATAGGGGTCTGGTAATCCAAGGGGGGTTTCATATACCCGCAGATGAAACATTCTGTAACACATGTTATATACCTTTGGGAGGTCCAATTTCATAATCACTGATGATATATTCTTAGTTTTATGGTGTGCATCCCTTCCCAATCCATTACATATTGCGTTTTGAATTTTTCTTCCACAAAGAAACCCAAATTGCTCATTTGATATTGTTTTTGAAGGAAACTTCTTGATCCTTAATGCTATTATTTTTACATGTATCTTCTAGATAAATTTACATAAACATATGGAGCTAAATTCATTAAATGGGGTTGGCTTATCCTTCTTAGGGATCAATGTGAGAAAATTTGTATTGAAAGACCCCAACACCTTCTCTATACATCTAATTTCCTCTATAACCCTAAATAGATAGTTTTCTATATTAAATGTATCCAGGGAGGATAATATGGGGTGCCTATAGAGGTATTCAAGGGGATAATGAAGGTAATGTAGCCATAATATTGGAATAGGTCCACTATGTAATTAAAAGGAAATAATATGCCCACTATGTAATTAAAAGGAAATAATATAATAATAAGGGGTAGTTGGCATAACACCCCTAGTGATACTCATGATATAATATAAATATACATGAGTATCACTTTATTGGATGTGTTGGATTGTATTATCTTGTAGCAAGCATGGCTTCTGGAGTGATTCCTTCCATAAGGAGTATTTGATGGTGTTCTAGCTACTATAATAGAAATACTTATAATTATAAAACTCCTCCTTGGAAATTTACTACATCATATTTTCATTGACATCCTCATTTACAAAACAAGGACAAAAATTAGTTATCTTAACATTTTTTGCTAGGTTAAATCTATTGTCTTCCCTATAAATCCCTTAAAAATGACCCACCCCTAACTCTGCAATATCACGGAAATTCCTAGCCCTTGAGCCTATTCAACCATTTCATGGTTAACATATGTATAACCACAAAGTCTTGCATAGAAACTATAAACTCATCAATTATAGACTATCACCCTAATTACTTGACATGACTATGGTTTTAATTGCCTCATTGATGATATCCTAAATATGCTACTAGTAGGCTAACCATGCTAGCGTGAACAAGAGTGATAAGGATGTATGGGCATGGCGGTTCTATTTATCATGATGACTTGTTCATTTTAGTTTCCATGCTTCTCACATGGATTATGGTTATGATTATTTCATGATTATATGGGTTCAACATGATTGGTTTTATGATGATTATATGCAAGTATGATTTTATTTTCTTATGGTACAAAATGCCTACAAAAGTTTTTGTTTGTGAATATATATGCAATGGTAATGTGGATTGGCTATGTTGATGATCGTGTTTGATGGTTTTTGTGGTATTTTGTGGTTGGATACCTCTACCTCTAGTAGAAGTTTGATATCGTACTTACAAAAAAAAGGAATGGAATTGTTAGTTAAAGAAGTGGTGTGTGCATAGGGGTTTGATCCTATAACTATTGGTGAACAAAAAAAAACTATGTTAGTAACCTACAAGGCCTAGATTTCTTCCAAGTCACATACCTATAAATGGGATATACTTAAATGAAGGTGAAAGTGTATATACCAAGGAGCATATGTATGAAAAATTTCTACATGTCGAAGCTATGGTCCCAACCCTATACAACACTTTGCATATAATATCATATCAACCTTGGGTTTTTGCATATACATTGGTTATATGATTATCCATGCAGTATGCATCAAATGATCACTACCCTTGATTTGGATCCAAAAGTTTGTATGTGAGCTTATTGTTTCAAGGGCATTTACCCTAATCTCATTGCTCATTCCTTTGTTTTCTTTCGATACTCTGCCACAACTTGACTTGTGTGTATCCTTGAGGTTTTTGGAGCTTGAGAGAGTGGTTCTACTCATGTCCTTTTTCACAATCCTATATATTTTCGTGTTCATTTCTCTAGTGGTTATTTTGAAAGCTTGAGTTATTCTATTGATATTTTCTCTCCTTGAATCATTTCATGGGTATTATCACATTTTGAGTGAGGACCAAGCTTAGTTGAACAAACTAGAGCTTGCACCCATATGTTTGGATAACATGAAAGACATTGCATGTTGATTATTTTCTAATGGTTAAGATATAGTTGTTGAGTTTGAAACAACCATGGTAATACCACCTGTTGGAGCCGCCTTTCTCTAAATACATGAAATGTTATACTTAAGCCCAAAAAGGTTGGTTTTCGGGACTTCGTTTGTTTCATGTTTCTACCCCCTAAAGTCGCAGTATCCCGACGTGCGAAATGGCGAAAACCTTCCTAATTTTACTCACCATTACTAAAAGACTAAGAGGAGCTTATCATCTCTTAGTACCTCATACCCTCGCTCTTGGGAGTTACGCGTTGAACATTTCTCAAGAATCCGACTTGCGAAGTCGTGAAGTTGTGTTAAAGTTACCCAGGTTAGTATCAAGAACAAATCACTTTAAACCCTAGTTAGTCACTATCGTGATTTCGCGACTCGACGTTTGTTTCCCCAAAGGGAAGCACCTTCATAACCCCGATCCACGAAGTCGTGATTTTCTTTAACTAAGCATGGATTAATTAAAAGGCTTAAGTCAAATCACTTTTAATCAATTAACTCGCACCATCGTGATTTCAAGTTTTTAAGGTTCAGTGGCTAGGAGCGAAAACACCTGATGTGGCGAGTACCGAAAAGGGGATTAGAAACTAAGTGCACCAAATTGAAAGAACTAAACCAGATTAATTAGCACCTTAAACAAAATTTAACACACGTGGTTTACGGATGAAGTCTTGAATGATCCTGCATTTTTCAATGTTACGAATCGTCAAGCATTTATGACATTTATTTGAATTGCAGTGAGGTGACGGATAGTAAGATATCGTTTTTACTTCTAAATATTTCTATTAAGCAATTTGACCGTTCTGTTGGCAAGGATACCCATGGGCTTAAATGACCAAGATAGAGAGTTTTTCTTTCATTATTTCAGTTTTCATTCCTATTTGCACGTAGAGCCATTTCACCGGGATAACCGATGTTTGTGTTGTGCAATTTTTCGACAGGAGGTCTAGTTGTAGGTTTCTCTATCATGGCTTCACGAAAAGCGCCCAAGGCAGCTGCTGAGAGTTCAGGTCAGGGTTCATACTTTGTTTCCGATACCTCACCCTGAAGTATTAATTCTATCAAGACATGGTCATACATTTCCAACATTCTGCAATCCGAGTCGGTAAACTGTTCGGATGATTCTAGAGACAATGAGAAGGATGAATTATCAACCAAATACAAAATCATCGCTCAAGCAGAGATGCACAAAATAGCGGCGAGGCCAAAGCTTCTTCCCTATTGTGATATGATCAGGTGGGCGCTGAACCATCTGGACATCTCGACCAGGATGATTATCAACGAACAGAAGGTAACGATTGGGACTTTCAGGCCAGAAAATTTGCGGGCAATGTACAAATTGTCACCCACACCGAACCTTACTCACAATGCTGAATTTCTAGAAGGTTTCAAGAAGAAGGAGTGCGAACAATATGCAAAATTTTTATTCGATCTGATCAAATATTGGGTCTCACACCCTGTGAAATTCAGGGCTGACACTCATGGGATCTATTCAATCTCTTCCTTGGAGCCACAATTTAAGTACATAGAGATGATGGCCTGTAGGTTGTATGGGAAGGAGGACACTACCCATTTTTTCCTCCCATGGGTACCGCTCATTCATACAGTTGCTGAGGGTTTCTCCTTCGACTGGGCCAAACTGTTGTCTGACAGTTTGACCAGTCGAATTACCGAATATCGAGCACAGAGGGAAAGTAAAAAAGTAGCTTCGTTCTTTATGTCTGCTTACATCATGGATGCCATCTGCTTCATGACACCCTTCCCACTAATGAACTAGAGTTGGGCTCCATCTAATGCAGAGTCTATTCATGTCTACCACTCGAATCTTTGGGAGGATAAAGCCAAAGAATTCATCTACGAAATCTTCAACTGGGTAATGGTGCCATTGCATGTCACCATCTTCGGCCAGCTGCCTCCCAGGATTTCAGATAACGTCACGACCAACTTGAGTAGCGTGGCAGATTGGTATATAGAGGCAGAATTTTCATATATCAGGGTTTTCGGCACCTCTGTTCCTCCATATGCTCTACCACTATTCTTTCTATATAAGCTATTGTGTCGCGAGAGCGCCAGGCAGACTGTGCTTGGCGAAATAAGCATAGAGCTCAAATGAGTATCAAAAAAGTATGGCCGCCCTTCCCCATTCATATTGGTGCATATTCCTTGTTAGATTTTGGCCATGCCAAAGCCGAGGCTATGAATTTAGAAGAAATGAAGCTGGTGGATATTGAGTTCAAGAAGCACAACCCTAGTAAGGTTGTGAGCAATCACCTGGTGAGTTGTGGCCTGAAGAGATATGAACAAAATGATTCCCTTGATGATGAAATATTCTGGGGTGCGAGGTCCTACTCTGAAGTCCTAAGTCGGATTCAAGCCCTGCCACTTGGAGATATGGCCAATTTTTTTAAATTCCAGGAGCACCAGCGAAGTTGTCTCCCCCAGATTTTACAGGGTGAAACCCCAAAGCTTTCGGTTACACAACAGACAAAAGCCAAAGGTTCAAAGGACTCGAGTCCTAACAAGGAGAAGAACCAAGAGAAAACAGGGGAGGCTGGAACCTCAGAGCGAGGAGACAAAATCCCCTACCAGCAGGAAGGAAACCCCGAAAAGGGTACGCCAGGCAAGTAGGTCCAAGGTCAAGCAGAGATACCCTCGCAAGTGTCGGGCGATTCACTATCACTCATGTCAAACAAGCCAACCACATATGTTACCCCGAAATAACCATCCAAGGAAATTGACAGTCTGATTGCTATTAACACATACGAATTCAGGAGAAATTCCAATCCTCAGTTTCAACCAAGACAAATTAAAAATGAAGACCAAAAGATCCAAGCACCTCTAAAAAATGAAAATTTTATTGGAGGAAATGATATGCAAGAGTTCAAAGACTTGGAAGAAGATGTAAACAACTTAGGCGACGACTGTATATAACCTCACTTGACGAAAGAAGATTATGAGAAGTCCCTGAACACTGAACAATCATTGGTTGAAGATAATAACCTAAAAGACGCTGATGATCCCGCTTATCAAGGAATGGCCCACACCATAATGGTCGATCTCCAACACAAATACAATTTGAGGCCTAGAAACAAACTTGTGTCGACTGCGCAACCCAGGAAAATTTTGCCTAGGGGTGAAACATACGAGCCCGTCCAGAAAGAGACCGAGATGCGAAATAACATAGGGGTAGACTCGCAGAATATCAACGTAAAAGAGGCTGAAACCCAAGCGAGAAGAACTAAGGCAGCTGAAACGCGGACACCTGAAACCAAAAACACTGAAAATAAAATAGTGCTACTAAATAAAATGGATAAGAAAGAGTCCGATGTTTCAGCCAAGGAAACAGATAAAATTGTGGGAGTTTTCTGCCTAGAAAACGAGATAAAAAAGATCAAGATACCAATACCTTTGGTCAAGTTGGTGAAGAATCCTATGTACCGAAAACAAACAACCAAGATGATAAAATTTTCAGATCTAGAGAGTCAGTCTGACATGATAAATCTGGAAGATGACAAGCCTAATATCAATTTTGGTCCACATTTTGAAGGTGCCAGAGATACCGTTAGCCCCTTCTATATTACCCTGAAAGTGCACGATCGAATGTTGCATAATTGCATGCTGGAATTTGGGGCCTCTCATAACGTAATGCCCAAATCTATTATGGATAGACTAGGCCTCGAAATCACCAGACCCTATGGAGATCTTTACTTGTTCGATTCAAGGAGAGTTAAGTGCATGGGCATGATCAAAATTTAGTAGTCACCCTCGACTAGATTCCGATGAAAAATGTCCTAATGGATGTAGTTGTCACCAATATACCCCCGAAGTATGGTTTACTATTATCTAGATCTTGGGGAA
The DNA here is from genome assembly GCA_032191745.1 of Picea mariana. NCBI lineage: Eukaryota > Viridiplantae > Streptophyta > Pinopsida > Pinales > Pinaceae > Picea > Picea mariana. The sequence continues at coordinate 78,111 of JASDQU010011927.1, forward strand.
CCAAGCTCGGGGGATCCCTTCAGTTGTATATGACCTATGCCACAATCCCTGTTTTTGGTGGACAATTCACACGGTTATACAAGGAAACACGGTTGGCATATATGGTAAGTGATCCACAGAATCCTAAAAATTACCCTGTTTACATCGTCGATCAAGACCTGGGAAATTTATTCTGTCCTTTGATGATACTGAAGATAATTGTACAGAAGAACGTGACATCGATGAAATCAAAACCGAAAAGATAGCTAAAAATGTGTACAACACTGGAACTTGGAAAATGTTCTTTGATGGTGCTTCGTCGTGTGAAGGAGCAGGTGCAGGAGTGATTTTCCTAGCACCTGAAAATGAATTCGTCGTTCCCTTCTCTTACAGGCTACAGTGGGACGTATACTGCACAAACAACGTTTGCAAATATGAAGCTCTAGTCTTGGGACTGGAAGCTGCCAAGAAGCTAAACATAAAGAACTTAGAGGTCTATGGAGATGCTGAACTGATTGTGAAGCAGGTAAATTGACAGTACCAGGCCAAGCACCCGATACTGAGGTCCTATAGAAATTGCGCCTGGGATCTAATGGAAAATTTCTTATTATCGGTAAAGATTCATTTCATCCCATGAGTCGAAAACCAGTAGGCCGATTCACTCGCCAAAGCAGCTTCGACTTTCACACCCCCTACTGCTTTCAAATTGAAATACCACATAGAGGTAAGGCATAGACCATCCATACCAAACAAGATACAACATTGGCAGGTTTTCGAAGATGATGAACAGATCAGAAAGTTCCTAAAAATGGTGGATGATTTCTCTGAAACCCACATTGACCAGAAAAACCAAAACGATCATACCTGGATTATGCAGGAAGGGGAGGAACCTCAAGAGTTCCGAGAAAAAATTTCAAATCATCGCCTGCTAGTGTTAAAAAGTAATCAGATCCCTAAGGGCCTGATACCTCTGGAAAGGTTGTTTAATCAAAATGACATGCCTCTGAAGTCCACCTTGCAGTCCCAACTAGAGGGGGTCAAAGAGTGTGACGTGGGCACCACCAAAGAGCCTAGGATAGTGAAGTTATCAAAGTACCTTCCTCCTGAGATAAAAAACAAGTATACGGACTTGCTCGGGCGGTATAAAGATGTCTTTGCATGGTCTTACGATGATCTCAGAACCTATGATACCTCTGTGATCAAGCACAAGATACATTTGAAACCTGGTGTTAAACCCTTCAGACAGAAGCTCAGACAAATCAACCCCATTTTATTGCCTGTGGTCGAAAGAGAAGTGAAAAAGTTGTTTGATGAAAAAATAATTGTACCTCTCAGGTACTCTGACTGGGTGGTGAAATTAGTCCCGGTTAGGAAGAAAAGCGGGGAGATCAGACTGTGCATAGACTTTAGAAATCTAAACAAGTCCTCTCTCAAAGATAACCATCCTCTACCCAAAATGGATCACGTTTTGGAAAAAGTAGTTGGGGCAAATAGGATGTTGATGATCGATGGGTTTTCCAGTTACAATCAAATTGCTATCAACGAGCATGATAAAGAAAAAACAACTTTCACCACCCCTTGGGGCACATTTATGTATGACAAAATGCCTTTTGGTCTGATGAGCGCAGGTGCTACCTTCCAGCACACTATGGATATCGCCTTCATTGGTGAAAGAGATAAATTCATGGTTTTCTACCTCGACGATCTGACTGTCTTCTCTAAATCTGACGAAGACCATTTGTTACACCTGAAGCAAATGTTTTTAAAAATGCTGAAAATTTGGTTTGTATTTAAACCCAAAGAAGTCTCACTTCACGATGTAAGAAGGTAAACTCTTGGGCCACATTGTGTCTTGGGATGGAATTAAAATCGACCCTAAAAGGGTAGAAGCTACAGACACCATAAATATTCCTAGAAATATAAAAGAAATTCAGTCATTTTTAGGAAAAATAATTTTTTTGAGAAGATTTATCCCAAACTTTAATGAAATCGTGAAATTGATCACAAATATGCTAAATAAGAACATCGAAGTGAAATGGATGGCAGAGGCTAAAGTGTCATTTGCATGCATCAAGAAAGTTATCAGCGAAGCGCCCGTATTGGCAAGCCCTGATTACCTAAAGGATTTCTTTATTTTCTCGTTCGCCTTCGAACACACAGTGGTGATAATACTTCTCTAGAAGAATGAAGAGGGTTTCGAGCAACCAATAGCATTTTTTAGTAAAAGTCTTAGAGATGTTGAACTGAGATACGATATAATAGAGAAACAAGCGTACGCTATGGTTAAGGCTTTGAAGGATTTTAGAAATTATGTGCTACACTCCAAGGTAATCGCATACGTTCCCACCAGTTCTGTGAAGGATATATTGGTTCAGCCTGATAGTGATGGAAAGAGGGGTCAGTGGCTCGCTAAAATTCAAGAGTTCGACCTAGAGGTAAAACCGATGAAACTAGTAAAAGGACAAGGTATGGCTAAACTCTTGGCGGATTCAAATTTCAGGGAACTCAGAATAAATAACCTACAAGAGTACGAAGGACATGGGGACGTAAACTAGCCCGACGACCAAATAGCTATCTCCAGAATCGAAGAGAAGTTTTCCTTATTAGATTGGTATAAAGATATAGTGTCATACCTACTGACCCTGAAATGCCCTAGTGATCTGTCTCTAGCTAAAGCCAGGACACTGAAGCTGCATGCGGTGAATTACTATATATCGAAAAGTCAACTGTACTGGAAGGACCCCTTAGACTTCCTACTGGTTTGTTTGGTAGAATCAGAAACATAGGGGGTCATAAACAAATTCCACGAAGGAGTGTGCGGAGGGCATCACGCCTGGAGGGAAACAACTTATAAAATCCTGAGGGAAGGATATTATTGGCCTAAACTTTTCTCAGATGTCAACGTCAAATTCAAAGCCTGTAACCCTTGCCAGTTGTTCACATGAAAACAGAAGCTCCCAGATCTACCTCTGGTTCCTGTCAAAACCAAAGCCCCTCTTCAACAATGGGGGTTATATTTTATAGGAGAAATCAACCCACATTCTAGCGCTCAACACAAATGGATCCTCACCACCACAGATTATTTCACCAAATGGGTGGAGGCTATTTCGACTAGGAAGGCGACCGATTCAGTGGTGATAGATTTCCTAGAAGAGAGCATGCTGTCCAGATTTGGCTATCCCCGAAAGATAGTAACGGAAAATGCCCAGGCATTCAAGTCTATGGCAATGGTCAAATTTTGCCAAAAATATAACATCGTATTGGGCCACTCCACAACATATTACCCTCAAGGTAATGGGTTAGCCGAATCATCAAATAAAAGTTTAATTACCATAATTAAGAAGGTGCTGAGCGAAAACAAAATATCTTGGCATGTACACTTAAAGTACGCTTTATGGGAAAATCAGATAGGTACAAAGAAATCCATTGGTAATTCTCCTTTCCAAATGGTATACGGGACTGATGTGGTATTACCTATAAATCTGGTGCTCCCTGTAATGAAGCTCTGGAAAGATGAGAAAGAAGAGCCAAACCACGTCACAAGAAGAATAAATCAGATGATTGAGGTCCAACAACGCAGGACCGAGGTGGATGCAAGGATGCAGAAATACCAGGACAACATGAAAGCGTTGTTCGATCATAAAGCCAAAAACAAAGATTTCCTCCCCGACGATTTGGTTTTGAAATGGGATGTTAGGAGGGAATATTCGAAAAAACATGGTAAATTTGATCATATCTGGTACATACCGTTCAAAGTCTCAGCTTTTGAAGGGAAGAATTCATTTCTGTTAGAGAATTTGGATGGTAAAACCCTCAGCTCCCCTGTCAATGGGCATTATTTAAAGAACTATATGCAATAAATGAGTTCCAATATCCATTGTATATACCGGTTTGTGTTTTCCTTTTATTTTTATAAACTTTTTGGTAAGTTCACTTTCATTGCGAATAAAACAGGTTGTTGATTTCCTAGAAGTAGAAACATAAATTTTGACACACAAAATCCCATAAATCCTGAAGACTTGATACTCTTCGTGTTGTTTCATACAGGCCTCCGAATTACAGCCCAAACTGCAAAAGGAGAAAGGGATGGTTAGGTATCAAGAAATTGACCCACTCGAAACATGTGACAAATATTTTTCTTTTAGAGGAGAATGAAGTGGTAAGGCCAAGGTATGAATTGCCTAAGTATCTGGATTTCAAACGAACATCACTTAAAACATAGATGTGGTCTCACAAGTACGATGCATTCACCCGAGTCAGGATTGCATGATAACATTCAAGTTTTTGAGGTCCATAGCCTTCTCTCTTTCCCTTTTTCATCCTTGGTCCTCTCTCCTTAAGCTCTGACACCTTCCCATACCATCCACAGAGGAAAAAAGGTTCCGCTTCAATTTTGGAAATTGGCGAACGTCTCAGGAAGTAAGCTGGTCTTCACGACTCCTCAGTCCCCTGCTGAACAAAGCCATGTGTAGGCAGATCCTAACTCTCTTAGGTATTTTAATAGGTTTCAAATGGTTAAGTCTTGCTCAAAACAAGACCCCTGGAAATGAATTCTCCCTTATTTTCCTACGGACTAGAACATTGTGAAGGTTAAGAGAAAGTTGGTCCAAAGCACTCAAAGCAAGTTGACAAGCCTCTGTAATGAATATACACAAATATCACCACTGGTAATTTTTTTTTACGCCAATTGATTTCCCCCACTCCACTTTTTAAAAGTAAAGTATAAGACAGATGGTGAAAGGAAATTCATAATTGATTGCCCCCATCTAGTCCAAAGAGATGATGAAAGGAAATTCATAAAATGATTGCCCTCATCTCAACATTTAAATGCAAGATTACAGTTTGGAGTGGTGAAAGGAAATTCAATAAAGGGAACTATATAACTTCACCGGGGTACTGAACATGCTCACTGGCAGTGAAGAAATATCTAAGATATTCTGTAAGGCTGTCATACTTAAATTATACTACACTCTGGTAATCAACATTTTTGAAATCGGATCCACAACTCGAGTTCATGCAGGTCTCCCCGATTAAAAGCATGGAATTTAATCCTTTTTGACGCAAGCTAAAACCTACTGGATCCGTTAATTTTCCTAAGATTGATTAGACCATCTTATGCAGCTCTGAATTCAGTCTCAAGGAAGGGAAAGTTACCAAATGGACTACCGTTGAGTTTAGGAAGCGTGTCGAGTTTTGGAAAGTTTCAGAATTAAAGTCGAAACCTCAAATTTTCCTCTGCACCCCCTTTCCAAATGAAGTTTCACCGAAGCAAACTGATGACTCCATGTACCCCTTCTTAGGCAGTTGGTCTGTTGTCCTTCTCATCCCACAAGGAGACGAGATCCCTAGTTGGAGCCTATGTTGGAACTGCCTTTCTCTAAATACATGAAATGTTATACTTAATCCCAAAAAGGTTGGTTTTCGGGACTTCGTTTGTTTCACGTTTCTACCCCCTAAAGTCACAGTATCCCGACGTGCGAAATGGCGAAAACCTTCCTAATTTTAATCGCCATTACTAAAAGACTAAGTGGGGCTTATCATCTCTTAGTACCTTGTACCCTTGCTCTCGAGAGTTACGCGTTGAACATTTCTCAAGCCTCCGACTTACGAAGTCGCGAAGTTGTGTTAAAGTTACCCAGGTTAGTATCAAGAACAAATCACTTTAAACCCTAGTTAGTCACTATCATGATTTCGCGACTCGATGATTGTTTCCCCAAAGGGAAACACCTTTGTAACCCCGATCCACGAAGTTGCGATTTTCTTTAATTAAGCGTGGATTAATTCAAATCACTTTTAATCAATTAACTCGCACCATCGCGATTTCGGGTTTTTAAGGTTCAGTGGCTAGGAGCGAAAACACCTGATGTGGTGAGTGCCGAAAAGGGGATTAGCAACTAAGTGCACCAAATTGAAAGAACTAAACCAGATTAATTAGCGCCATAAACAAACTTTAACACACACGGTTTATGGATGAAGTCTTGAATGATCCTGCGTTTTTCAATGTTACGAATCGTCAAGCATTTATGTCATTTATTTGAATTGTAGTGAGGTGACGGATAGTAAGATCTCGTTTTTACTTCTAAATATTTCTATTAAGCGATTTGACCATTCTGTTGGCAAGGACTCCAATGGGCTTAAATGACCAAGATAGAGAGTTTTTCTTTCATTATTTCAGTTTTCATTCCTATTTGCACGCAGAGCCATTTCACCAGGATAACCGCTGTTTGTGTTTTTCAATTTTTTCGACAGGAGGTCCAGTTGCAGGTTTCTCTATCATGGCTCCACGAAAAGCGCCCAAGGCAACTGTCGAGAGTTCAGGTCAGGGTTCAGACATTGTTTCTGATACCTTGCCTTGAAGTATTAATTCTATCAAGACATGGTCATACATTTCCAACATTCTCGAATCTGAGTCGGTAAACTGTTCGGATGATTCTAGCGACAATGAGAAGGATGACTTATCAGACAAATACAAAATCGTTGCTCAAGCAGAGATGCACAAAATAGCGGTGAGGCCCCAACTTCTTCCCTATTGTGATATGATCAGGTGGGCGCTGGACCATGTGGACATCCCGACCAGGAAGATTATCAGCAAACATAAGGTAACGATTGGGACTTTCAGGCCAGAACATTTGCGGGAAATGTATAAATTGTCACCCACACCGAACCTTACTCACAATGCCGAATTTCTAGAAGGTTTCAAGGAGAAGGAGTGTAAGTAGTATGCAAAAAGTTTATCCGATCTGATCAAAGATTGGGTCTCACACCCTGCGAAATTCAGGGATGACACCCATGGGATCTATTCAATATCTTCCTTGGAGCCACAATTCAAGTACATAGCGATGATGGACTAGAGGTTGTATGGGAAGGAGGAAACTACCCATTTTTTCCTCCCATGGGTACCGCTTATTCATACAGTTTCTGAGGGTTTCTCCTTCGACTGGGCCAAACTGTTGTCTGACAGTCTTACCAGTCAAATTACTGAATATTGAGAATAGAGGGCAAGTAAAAAATCAACTTCGTTCTTTATGTCTTATTACATCATGGATGCCATCTGCTTCATGACACCCTTCCCACTAATGAACTGGAACTGGGATCCATCTAATACAGAGCCTATTCATGTCTACCACTCGAATCTTTGGGAGGATAAAGCCAAAGAATTCATCTACGAGATGTTCAACTGGGTAATGGTGCCATTGCATGTCGCCATCTTCGGCCAGCCACCTCCCAGAATTTCGGATAGCATCACGACCAACTTGAGTAGCGTGGAAGATTGGTATATAGAGGTGGAATTTTCATATATCATGGTTTTCGACAGCTCTGTTCCTCCATATGCTCTATCGCTATTCTTGCCAGATAAGCTATTGTGTCACGAGATCGCCAGGCAGAATGTGCTCGGTGAAATAAGCAAAGAGCTCAAAGGAGTATCAAAAAAGGTATGGCCGCCCTTCCCCATTCATATTGGTGCATATTCCTTGTTAGATTTTGGCCATGCCAAATCCGAGGCTACGACTTTAGAAGAAATGAAGCTGGTGGATGTTGAGTTCAAGAAGCATGACCCTAGTAAGGTTGTGAGCAATCACCTGGTGAGTTGTGGCCTAAAGAGATATGAACACAAGGATTCCCCTGATGATGAAATATTCTAGGGTGCGAGGTCCTACTCTGAAGTCCTAAGTCAGATTCAATCCCTGCCACCCAGAGATATGGCCAATTTTTTTAAATTCCAGGAGCACCGACGGAGTTGTCTCCCCCAGACTTTATAGGGTTAAACCCCAAAGCTTCTGGTTACACAGCAAACAGAAGCCAAAGGTTCAAAGGACTCGAGTCCTAACAAGGAGAAGAACCAAGAGAAAACAAGAGAGGTTGGAACCTCAGAGTGAGGAGCCAAAATCCCCTACCAACAGGAAGGAAACCCCAAAAAGGGTTCGCTAGGAAAGCAGGTCCAAGGTCAAGTAGAGATACCCTCGTAAGGGTTGGGTGACTCACTATCACTCATGTCAAGCAAGATGGACATAGATGTTACCCCGAAACAACCATCCAAGGAAATCGACAATCCGATTGTTATTATCACACCCTTATAGTTCACAAAGGGGAATCCCGATGCAGGGTGGATTTTCAATGAAGAACTGACGCCCATTTCTGTAGAGGAGCTGCCTCCTAACGAATTTTTCTTTGATAAAAAAAGGAAGGCCGTGGTGAGGCAAGAATTATATCAAAGAGAGGGCATAGTGGCTAAAAAATTTAAAATCATGACAGATGGAAAGGCCGTGAAAGAGGAAGAATTCGCAGAGGAGATAGCAGGAACACTAGGGGCTTATGCTACAGCTAATCAGTACTCAGTTGGAACTTTGAAGGCCCAGTTGAAACTAAAGAACCTCTTGATCAGTAAGTTGGAAGCTATAGTGGCTACTGCTGAAGAAAATGCCAGGGATGAGGTGAGCAAAAGCCTCGAGCAAGCCCAAAAAACTGATCTGCAGGAGATCGAGAAACTTAGATCCGACATTGAGCAGGTGTGCCAGTCGACGCAAATTAGCCAAAAATAGGTAAGCCAGTAGGGAAAACAAATTATAGAGTTACAATCGAAATTGGATGTTGCCGAGAATCAGGTTTTAGACATAAAAATGTTCAGATCCCAAGTTGTTGGAATCCGACAAAAGGTATTAATGGCTCAACAAGACTTGCTTGTAAAAGTGGGAACCATTCAAAACCACTTTCAAACGATAGATCAAGTGTTAGAAAATATTTCTTTGAGAGAAAGAGAAGCTAGGGCAGCTCGGGTTGCTTTCCAAGATGCTGTTATAGCTACGACGAAGATAGAGATGCTCGACAGCTCCAAATTATCCATCGCAGAACAAACTAGAGGGAATATCTTGCTAAAGGTCTGGGAGCATAATATATCAGAAAGCAGGGGGAGAGCTAATGAGATGATGAATTCTTGTGAGGAAACGTTCTCCTTGATAAATAAAAGTTTGTTAGACCTTGATAAGGAAGGCAGTGCTGGGACGTTGGGAAAAATCAATATAGCTAAACACCTGCTGGACATCAAAGAAAATGTGGAGAAAGAGAAAGTGGACATATCCCAGATAAGCCAGGTTGATATGGTCCAAGTGGACAAATGGCTAGTACAACAAAGTTTACAATTATGCTCTATCATCACGGAAGAGTGACAAGTAGGGAAAAGGTTACCATAGTTGGTGAAGAGTTGTTACACCTTTGAGGCAAGAAACCAAGCAGATCCTTCCAGGTTGATAGCCCAGTTGATGGAAAGGTGTGTCATTTGTATCGATTAGGCGAAGGGGAAGGTTTCTGGTGCTAAATAATGACAGATGTCAACCCGTTCTATTTATGGAGCCGGAAGAGCAGAGAAAGGAAGGTGCTCCGCCCTTATGAGGGAAGAAAAAAGATGAGGAGATGAAACGCTCCATTTTTTCATTTGTAACTGACAAGTTTCCAGAACGATCGGAATTCTAAATGTTCATAAGTTTGTTTAAATAGACATTGAGGAAGAGATAGAAAAGAGGGGGGGATTTTTTTTTTGTGGCAGATTGTAATAGAGAAAATTCTTTTTAGCCAGGATGAATACAAAGCGAATTGAAGACTCCATATTACGTCAAGATTGAGTTATGTGTTTTCCTCTGTTATTTCATGCTTCATGTCATTTTTTACATATACGTCTTTGATGAATGTTTTAGCTGCAATTTATTATAACTTCTATTGTGGTGATCAAATTCTAGTTATCTTGTTATTTATAGTTTTTCCTCTGTATCGTCTACTAGCAGGTACAAGACCCGTGAATTACTTAGATCTCTACATTATATGATTTCATCAAGGTATTTCTTTCTTTTCTTCTTTTTCTACAGTGTGGGATTCCTTTAAAATTGATGCCCCACATTGTTGGCAGCTCTATGTTTTCACACTTGGTTTCAAGATTTTAACTCAGTTATGGAAAATGACCTTTGATTTCATTAAACCCTTCGATTGGCTTCACTGAATTTTCCTCGTATAATCCAAAATTGAAACAAGCACTTTAAAACATCAACCCTCTTTTAAAGTTTTGTTCTCCCCATGAATGTACTCGTCGTAAGACAACCCAACATCAAACCCGGCCTATCGGATCAAGCCAGCATCGCTTTGAATCTTTTCGATACCATACTTAAGACTGCCATCACCCGGACATAGCTCGAACGTTCATGGGCCGCCATCGAACGAGATATCAGCATTCAAGAATTTTTGGAAGCTAGACAAAGACAACTCAGATATCGGCCATAGCTTCATCGCCCGAAGTTGTTTCTTCCCCTTTTTTCATTCACTCACTTTAGATGCTTAGAAACTACACTTTATAGCCTTAAGTGTAGATTCAGTAACAACACCACCAAAGTCAAGTAACGATGGTAAGATAATATATCTTACATGGAATGACCTACATTTTCTTTCATTGTGCTTACTTGTATTGTATTGAGGTTATTTTATGAATTGGGTGTCCACTGTGCATGTGTTTAGCCTCTATGGAAGCTACACCTTCCTTCATTACTTAGGTTTGAACTTGTTTCATGCTATTGTTAATTTTTATCCATGTTCTAGCATTGGCATGCAAAAGCCAAGATACACTTGGTCATGTCCATTTGATCCAGGTGGATATCGATGGCTACCCAGTTATTCCAACTAGCTCTTCTTGGCAGTTTTTCAGTTTGGCAATTGTTTTCCTAGTTTTCGGGTCTTGAACTTCCGGGGTTGTTTTGAGGCCCTAAACAACGTTTTTAAAGGCTCTCCATAATAAAAATATAGATGGATTCAGAGTTGGACAACATATTGTGTAGTCCTTGGATAGACCTTTCTAACGGACTATCATGCGCCTAAGACAAATATCGTATGCAAAAGTTATGACCCCGGGAAGTTGATGTACCAACTTATCCCAATGGGGCCCACATGAATTTTGGTGCTTCATCTCCTAGTGTTAGGTTTTTGGATGTCCAGGGTTTTGGCATTCATTTTTATTGTAAAAATTATTTTCGAGCCTCATTGTACTCATCTTTTTACGAATGAGTGCAACCGTCACATCTCTTCTTAGAGATAAGCCACCACCATTCTGGCAAGCTTGATTTTAGTCTGCATTTTGTAGTTTCAACATATTTATTTATTGAATAGAAGTCAGTTTGATTGTATCTATGTTATTGCTCATTGTGTCTCTATGTTATTAATAATAATAATCTATGTTCATTTCGTTCTGCTCATAAAATCCAGATCACCATTGTTAATTGTTATTGTTGAGTGCACACCATCATTTCACTTTGTTGTTTGAATTTTGTGGGTGATCCATGAGGATCAAACTTGTGAACATTTTGTTAAGAAATACTCCCATTCTATAACTTGTGTTTTCCCTCAATGAATTTACCATTTTGAACTGTTGATTGAGGTAATAAAATTCCCAAAGGATCACTTACATGTGTTTCCCTTCCCCGTGCTTAAAGCCATATTTTGGTGGGAAACTAATCCTCACACTAAACCAACCAAGAAAGAGAAGATAGATTTAGACAAGAAATAAATGACAAAAAACTCCACAGTACACATAGATTTTACCCTGGAAAACCAAAATCGGGAAAACCAAAATTCCTTAAGCATCTTGATCTCTTGTTGTCTTATTCATTCATTGAATAAAAATTTACATGACTAATCTTGGTCTACATCTAATATACTATCACCATCACACTCTCTTGATTTACACAAGAACAAACTTGCAAACAATTCGACTTACATCTACATGATCAATAACTTTCATCCAAAGATTAGCATGAACATTAACTTAATACAATTATAATGTGCCTTATTTATAGGCTTTATAGCATGAAAAACCCTAAATCATGGCACTCAAAAACGGTTACAGATCCATGTCAATGATTGGATGCAATCCTACGAATCTTAGGATTTTGTTATAGTCGATTTACTAGTTGACTACCCAATCGACCTCCAGTCAATATTTAGTCGACTTCCACTCGACCTCCTGTTAGCTAACCTTTCAACTTCCCCATATATCACTTCAACCTTCAAATTTATGACTCGATCTCTTCGGACTTCGATGAAACCATTGACTGGACTTGACTCCTTAGTCGACTTATCACTCAACTGATCCACCTCGGCTGGAAAATCGGTTGATTTTTATTTCACTGCAAAGAATATAACAACCCAACATTCTCCCACTTGTTTTCTTCTTTTCTAATATAGGAGAAACTAAACTTCTACTTACTAACCCAAGGAACCAATTCCCATAGCCTCTCTACACCAAGATAACTTCACAACACTCATAGACTTGATCAAAGAGTTTGCTATGTTTTCCAACTTGTCTACTTTCCCCAACGAAATCTTGTTTCTTTCCACCATGTCTCTCATGAAATGGTATTTTACATCAACATGCTTCGTTCGATATTGGTATGATGGGTTCTTTGCTAGAAATATTACGCTTTGACTGTCGCAATTTATCTTCATAGCTCTATGCTCAAATCCGGTTCCTAAACACAACCGATCCAACCATGATGCTTATTTTCTTCCATGAGTGTCTGCCATGTATTCAACTCTTGTTGTCGAAAAGGCCACGACCACCTAGCACTTACTCAATCCAATTGATTGCTCCATAGAACATATTGAACACATATCTGCTAGTCAACCTTCATCGATTCAGATATCCAACCTAGTCGATGTTGAAAAAGACATGTACATTTACTTCACCATAAGCTTTAGGCTTCCCTTGGTAGCACATAGTAGCATATTTTGTGCCACACAAATACCTGAACACTCTCTTGAAAATTGTCTAGTGCACTTTCCTAGGTGTTGACATGTATCTTCTCAATACTCCCATTACATGAGAAATTTTTGGTCTAGTGCAGACCATCGTATACATCATACTACCAAAAAAACTAGCATAGGGAATATGTGCCATGTCCTCTATTTCTTCATGTGTCTTTGGACACTATTCAACAATTAGTTTTTCTCCCACAGGAATTGGTACCTTGACTGATTTGCAATCCTGCATGTTGAAACACTTCAAAATTGTTTCAATATACTTCCTCTGATTCAACCAGAGTTTTCTAACTTCCTGATTTCTCTTGTTATCCATTCCCTGAATGAAGTTCACTGCATTAAGATCCTTCATGTCAAACTTGGAGGATAGTTGACTCTTCACCTCCTTTATTGTGTCCATGTTGTTTTTGACCAACAAAATATCCTCGACATACAAAGCTACATATGAAACGACCAAATTCTTCTTTAGAATATACACAGTAATCAACCTTTATTCTCACAAATCCCAAACTAAGAATGTAGGTATCAAACTTATGGTACCACATCCTCAATGATTTCTTTAGACCATAAAGGGATATTTTCAACTTGCACACTAGCTCTTTCTTGCCCTTTGTTGAAAATACTTTAGGTTGTTTCATGTAGATTTCTTCTTCTAGATCCCCATGTAGGAACATTGTCTTCACATCCATTTCCTCTATTTCAAGATTAAATGCTGCAGACAGAGACATTAGTACTCTAATGGAAGTTAATTTTGCAACAGGGGAAAAAATATCATCAAAATCGGCTCCTTTGACTTGGAAATATTATTTTGCTACTTGTCGACCTTTGAATTTTTTGAATTGACCTGTTGTGTTTATATTTTTATGAACACCCAATTGCTACTGATAGGTTTCCTTCTGTTAGTGCAAGGTTACAGTTTTTTGGCCAGTGCATATTCAGAGGCAATTTCAACTTTCGATCTTATTTTGTCAGAGAGGGAATACAACTTGGATCCCGCTTCATAGAATAATAAACCTTAACAATGAGTATTTGAAGTGGAAAAGGCTGTAAAACGAGGAAGGGGGACTTAATTCTACAAAAAATAGCTTAATATAGGCCACTAGGGGCTTAAAATGTACCCACACAATATCACACATTATTCAAGGGCTTATATAAGTGACCAAGGGCTATAATCAGGTGCTAATAGTCAATAGTTCAATGCGCGTCAACGATTGAGCAAGATTGATGGCTCAAATACAAGCATGTACCATATCTCGAGATCAATGACACATAACACATATCACACCCATAGCCAACTCAACCGTTAATTATAGTTGGGAATGCAAGAGGTGGTTTCAACGTATGATATGTGGCCACGAATCATTGGTTTCACATGATTGTTTGTTATGAGAAAACCACTCGTCTACCCATGCGATACCACTGTCGGTATCATGGAAGATACACAGTTGGGTGTTCACTCAATTATGAGTTGGGAAATGATGTGGACCAATCACGAACAACCAATCTCCCACTTGGACATGATGTGGAATCACACCCACAAATGGTCGCTACCTAGTCATATATATCCATGCAAGTGCTCAAAAGTGACTATTTCTGACAAAGAGGCACATGGACCAATCGAAGGACATCGAGCCTAACAACCATGCCACCTAGAACAATGGTATCCTGCCACATGTCCATTGTACATAGATGATCTCATCCTAATTTTTGTGCGCTTGGTAAATCTTATGGTTATTTCCAAAATATAATTGTCATGTCTTGAAAACATTAAAAGGTTTAAAAAGGGGATTTATAGGCGATTTAGGTAATTTCAGAGTTATCGAGTTATGGCCTCAAGGTAAAACTTTTCATTTTTACAGCAACCTATGCATGGTTCATACACATCGTTCGTACAAGTTATGCATACATGTAATTCGACTCTCCTCAACTCCTCCTTAATATGGGTCATGTAAAAATAATTTTGGAAAGTATTTTTGTTCAAATAGATCAACCACTCAATAATAAAGAAGAAGTATCAAGAATTTGTTAGGTGGTTTCAAGAAACAAGAAGTGGTTTTATTCCAAATAGGAACTATAAATAATCCATGAGGCTCATTGTATCATTATAAACATATAGAGAGAGGAAGAAGGTATGAAACTCAAAGTTGAGAGATCAATATAGCTCCAACAAAAATACAAAATATGAAAGGGAAACCATGAGGTTGATAGGGATTCAAGTTTTTTCTGTTGTATTAGGCTATAATTTACATCTTTCTTTCTTCTCCATTGTAATTGATCCAACTTCCATCTCTATAATGTACTTTGATTATTAATTAAAGATTTCGACAACAACTTTTGGCCCATATGTGTTGTAAATGTGTATGGATTCTTGATGAATGAGATTAATTTTAGTCCACTAACCAATATTGTTTCATACATTTTTTGGATTATTCATATGCTTACAAAATATTTGTTGTATGAATGTATTAAACAAATAGCTGTTTGAAATGAATGTGATTCAAATTAGAATGCATAAATTGTGGAAACTACTGAATTCTTGAATTCTCAGTATTCTTTTATCCACTCACTCCTAGTAATATTTTTCTCAGTTGGATACCTTACCTTCTCTTTTCTCTTTCCACACAGCCATATATTTTCTTTAATCCTCTAAATCCTAGTACATAGAAGAGAAATTTTCCATATTAGTAGATGGTGTGCCCAATTGTCATGTTTGGAAGTTTTAATGAGCTGTGAGGAGAGAGTATTTATGCATATATATCCCTTTATAAAGCAAGGTATCCTTAAAAACATTTTCTTAATTTTGGGTCGAAGGATCCTTGACATCGTTCCTTTGAAAAATAGGAACATCTTGAGGACTAACATTCTTAACTAGTGTTGTTTCCGAGGACATAATTGTTAATTATTTTCCTTGGGAAACAAAAAATACCAACGTTGAATTCTTGATGGTGAAACATGATTAAGTCACAAGGTTGTTTATTCTTCACCTTGCAACTCCACATAGGTAAATATGAAATTACCAAGGAAGAACAGTAGAGAAAATACAGATCTTGCAAGCATCCCATAACTGTCCAATCCAGAAAAGCTAATTACCTGGAGAAAAAGTCGATAAAGATTGTAGACCAGAGGTAACCCTAATCAAAAATATTTTTCTTCCACTAGTTATGAATTAAATACCATTGATAGGATACCACATACACCTCTAGATGCACATTCAACCACACAATTTTCTATCCAACACTTAATTGATCTCCAAAATTCCCCTATAACATTTTCTCAGTCGTCCAGTAGTTTGTATAAACCTTTCTTGAAAAATCCTAGACCTCCCTTGTTAGATGAGGCAAGTAATCTAATTCTCAAACACCTAATGGATGGGAAATGAGGAGGAAACAAAAATCCACCACCACCTGCTAATCCTTGGGTGGTAGCTAGGTATGGATATCTAGATATTCCCCAGAGCCCTCATGATTAACTAGAAAATTATCTAAAATTGCTACCGAAATATGATGGGGAAAAATAAATAACAACTGAGGAGCACATGGATTCTTTCCAAGAATTTACATACAACCTTTTCATAGAGCATGATGATGTGTTTATGATACACTTTTGTAAACTATGGAAGGGGGCATTCATAAATGGCTTAGGGGGTTACTACATGCCTCCATCAATTCCTCGGAAGCTATTGAAACCACTTTCATTAGATAGTGGGGTGAAAGTAGAGATCACTTGTACTATCTCACAAAATTTGGGTCCTTAAAAAAGAAGGATGCAGAGACTGTAGTTGATTTTAATAAGATATTTAATAAAATTGATAATAATATTCAAGTAGATATTAAATCCTCTCAAGCAACAACAAAGGTGACTTACGCAGGAGCCTTTGAGGTAGATTTTTCCATTATGATGAGAGAAAGAAGGTATTCCACCCTTTTAATCATGCAAGGTGATGCCATTGACATTGAGGGAAACATGAGAACCTGTAGAAAAATTAAGGTAAAATTTAATCAGATTGATAAAGAAAAGAAAAAAATTAAAAGACGAAGCTGGTACCTTAGGGTCCAATGAAGATTCCCAAGAAGCTAAATTAGAAGAAATATCCAGACTCATCAGAAATCTATCTAATAAACTGTCTAGAATTAAAACTGAAGGCAATCCTCCAAATAAACCTTCTAATGAATAAGGACAGAGGAATCCTGGTTAGTTTAGAATAACTTTTAACTCTCATATGTTCAAGAGAGATATAAGAAGTGAAGAACAACCCCTTAGACCTCCTGTAAATAATAATAATGAGAATAATTTGGTTGATGAATTGGGGGATGATGAGTTTTTAGATTTTCAAGAAGAGATGCATTTGATAAAATACAACCATGATACCATGCATCTCTCCCAACATGATTATGGTAGATCTTTGAATACTAAACCTCATACTATGAGCCAAATGGAAAATTATGGAGGATTAACAATTTCTCTTGATAGGATGTTTTATGATGCATTACAAGAAGAGTTACACAATAAGTATAACCTTATGCCTAGAACAGTAGGGGAAAAAAATGATAATATACCTGTATCCAAGAAAACACTAGTGACTCAATCCAAAGAAAAAGAAAAGATCATTATTGCAAATATGACAGATTCATCTGATCAAGTTAAGGGGAAAGGTGATTCTAAAGACATGGAGAAGCCTAGTCAGCCTTTCAACATTGATCATGTGTTGGGTAAAATCAAGATACATGTCCCTTTACTAAAGTTGGTAAAGAACCATGTCTATCAAAAAAAAATTAAGAAATTCATACATGGATATGATCCTAATAATCAACCTGACACCTTAAATATTCATGATGAATTTCCAACCATTACATTTGGACCTTATATTGACAACAAAGAAGATTCTCTAGCACCTTTTTATATCACTTTGAACAATCATGCCAAATTGTTACATAATTGCATGTTGGATTATGGAGCCTCCCATAACCTTATGCCTAAATATGTCATGGAACATTTGAGACTAGAGATAACTAGAAAATATCATGATTTATACTCATTTGAATCAAGGAAGGTTAAATGTGAGGGCATGAATAAGGAATTGGTAGTTACATTAGCACAAATTCTCGTCAAGAGTATCATGATGGATGTAGTAGTGGCTGATGTACCCGCTAATTATGGCATATTGTTATCTAGATCATGGGCAGGAAAATTGGGAGGCACTATGCCAGTGTACCAGTTTTTGGGGGTGAGCAGAGGAGACTCTATAGATAAAAAAAATTTGCATATGAGGTAAATGACCAAAATAACCTAGTAAATCACCCCTTCCATGAAAATAAATTTGATTTGGGTTGTTTCATCTTGTCCATAGATGAGGCAACATAATCATAAAGTATACCCACTCATGATAATTTGAAACTTGAAGGTGTGTGGAAATTATATTTTGATGGAGCTAGTTCAAAGGATGGTTCTAGAGCAGGGATAGTAATGATATCTCCAACTAAGGAGACAATTTTGTTATCTTATAAGTTGGAGTTTGAAGCTACCAATAATGTGGCAGGGTATGAATCCTTGGCTTTAGGCTTCGAGGTTTCTAGGAAAATGAATATCACACAAGTAATAGTGTTTGGGGATTTTGAGCTAGTAGTGCAGCAAATAAGAAGTATATATTAGACCAATCACCCTAGGATGAGAGCCTATAGAATATTGATCTAGGATCCGATTGAAAATTTCTTTTTGGCTTTCAAAATTACTGTTGTTCCTAGAGATTTAAACCAGCAAGCAAATTCATTGGCCATAGTTGCTAGTAGTTTTAAAGAACCTATTATCCCTCAAACAAAGTATGAAGTGGAAATGAGGTACATTCCTTCTATCCAAGATAATGTGAATCATTGGAAGGTATTTGAAGATGATCAACAACTTATAATATTTTTGGAATTAATGAATGAATTTTCCTCTATTCATATCGACAATGAAGAAGATATTCAAGAAAATGGAGTTGTTAGTGATGCATAGGTTGATACCCATTTCAATAATCATATAGCTTCCCATAAAGTGTTACAATTGAAAAACAATTTCATTCCTAAAGGATTAGTTCCCTTAGAACAATTGTTTGACAAGAATGATGTTCCTACTAAGCTTACTATTTTACCAAAAGATGAAAGCATACAAGACTGTAAAGTGGGAACTATTTAAGAGCCTAAATGCATTAAATTGTCCAAATATTTGTCACCCAAATTCAAGAAAACATATGTATAGATGTTTAAGGAATATATGGATGTGTTTTATTGGAAATATGAGAACTTAAAGACATATGAAACCTCTATTATTTAACATAGAATACCTCTCAAACTAGGAACAAATCCTTTTAGACAAAAGTTGAGACAAATAAATCCCATATTACTCCCCAATTCGGAAAGCTCCTAGATGCAAATATTATAATTCCTTTGAGACATTCTAAGTGGGTATCTAATTTAGTTCATGCGAGGAAGAAGAATGTGGATATAAGATTATGTGTTGAATTCATAAATATGAATAAATGTTCTTTAAAGGACAACTACCCTTTACCTAAGATGGACCATTTACTGCAAAAGGTGGTTGGGGCTTCTAGGATTTCCACGATGGATGGTTTTTTTGGTTATAATCAAGTGGTTATGCACTTGGATGATAGATATAAGAATTCCTTTACCACTCCTTGGGGGACATTCATGTATGACAAGATGCCCTTTGGACTTATAAATGCATGGGCCACATTTCAAAGAGAAATGAACATTACTTTTATGGGGGGAAAGGTTAAGTTCATTGTAATACGATTTGATGACATGACAATCTTTTCCAAATCAGACCAAGATCACCTTAAAAATTTAAGGCAAACCTTCACTAAGTGCAGAAAATTTGGCTTGTCTCTGAATCACAAAGAGTATTTCTTTGCTATGAAGGAGGGGAAATTGTTAGGCCATATAGTATCTAAACATGGGGTCATGATTGATCCTGAAAGAGTATAGGCAATTAGAACAATCAATTTACCAAGAAATAAGAAGGAGGTGTGGTCCTTTTAAGGAAAAATAAATTTCATGAGAAGATTCATACCAAACTTTGCTGAGATAATGAAGAATATTACTGGTATGTTGAAAAAGGATAGCGAAATAAAGTTGATTGTTGAGTCTAAGAGTTCCTTTGAACAAATTAAAAAGTCTCTTGGAGAATTTCCAGTTTTAGTCAGTCCTGATTATGACAAACCTTTTTTAATTTTCTCTTTTGCCTCCGCAAATACCATAGAAGTTGTCTTATTACAGAAAAATGGAGATGGTTATGAGCAACCTATTGCATTTTTCATCAAAGCATTGAGAGATGTTGAGTTGAAATATACTGACATGGAAAAACAAGCATATGTTCTGGTTAAAGCTTTAAATTCCTTCAAGGATTATATTCTACATTCTCAGATCATTGGCTATGTTCCAAATGTTGTTATTAAGGATATTTTGGTACAGGCTGACAATGAAGGGAGAAGAGGTAAGTGGATTTCTAAACTACAAGACTATAATTTAGAAATAAATACTACATAGTTGATAAAGGGTCAAGGAATTGCAAGGATTCTTACTAAGAGGAACTGCAAGCTATTGGGAATGAATAGGGTGTCCCAAGAATTGGTTGCAACTGAGCCAAAACCTGATCCTCCACAACATCCTTTGTTCCAAATTGACCCTAAATTTTCTCAATCTCACTAGTATAAAGATATTATCTTTTATTTGAAAAAATTGAAATGCTCAATGGAATGGGATAAAGCTAGGGCTAGATCAATTAAATTAAAGTCTGTAAAATATTGTATTATCTATTAATAGTTGTTTTGGAAAGACCATGGTGGAATTCTACTCAATCGTATCACTGAAGATCAAACACAGGACATCATCAATGAGTTTCATGGTGGGGTTTGTGGAGGCCACCATGCTTGGAGAGCTGCAACTTACAAAATATTGAGGGATGGTTATTATTGGCCCACTTTGTTTGTTGATACTAATGCACTAGTTAGGGCATGCCTTGAATTCCAAATATTTGCAAGAAAACAAAATCTTCTACCTCTGCCATCAAGACCTATAAAGGTAGAAGGACCCTTCCAACAGTGGGGTTTAGAATTCATTGGGGAAATAAACCCAAACTCAAGTGGCCAACACAAGTGGATATTGACAGCCTCAAATTATTTTACAAAATGAGTTGATGCTATTCCAAAATGAGTTGGTTGTCTTGGAAAGATCATATCTTGGGTTGCCACTATCTTAAAGTTTCTTGAGGAGAATATCTTGGCAATATTTGGTTGTCTTGGAAAGATCATCACAGATAATGCCTAGGCCTTCAAATATGCCAAGTTGTTGTAATTATGTCAAGATTACAATATTGAACTTGGGAATTCCACAACATATTACCCACATGTAAATGACTTAGTAGAATCATAAAACAAGAGGATGATTAGGATTATCAAGAAGACGCTCTCACATAATAAGGAATCATGGGATTCTCACCTTAAATATGCTTTATGGGTAGATAGAATAAGTACAAAAAGATCCATTGGTACTTCTCCCTTTCAATTGGTGTATGGGATAGATGCAATGTTTCCAATACATCTAAATCTTCTAGTGATGAAATTATTACAAGATGAATAGGAAGAAACAAATAATGTGCAAAGAACGATTAATCAACTCACATAGGTTTGTCAAAATAGGGAACCGGTATTGGTTAAATCACAAGAACATTAGGAGATCAGGATGAAGAATATATTTGAAAAGAGAGCTAAGAAAATGAATTTTGATGTTGGAAATCTGGTTTTAAAATGGGATGCTAGGAGAGAATCCAAAAGGAAGCATGGAAAGTTTGATAATATATGGATGGGACCTTTCCAGGTCATTGTTGTCCAGGACAATAACACTTATGAGCTAGTTGATTTGAATAATGATTTGTTGGGAGATCCTATTAATGGGAGGTTTCTTAAGCATTTTTTTACAATACTGATCTCTAAGCATATCCCACATGTGCTGTAATGTTTTAGTATTATTTCTTTAAATTTTTATGTTAACTCAAATTTTTGTCAATTTTGTGTAATTTCATTTTGTGCAAATAAATTTGGACCATCATGTGAAGTTGTTGAGTAGGGAGGAAGATCTATCCTTTCAAAAATAAAGAAGACACATTAAAAATTTGAAATCCCATACTCCATAGCCCAATGAATAATGAAATGAGTCTATTGTTCTCAACACAACACAAGGATTTGTCGTCCCCATTGGAGCCAATGTTAGTACAAGGTTAATTTTTTTTGGGAAATGCGTATTCAGGGGTAGTTTCAAATTTATATCTTATTTTTTCAGAGAGAGAAGACCACTTGGAGCCCACTTCATAGAATCGTTGGCCTTAAAAGTGAGCATTTGAAGTGGAAAAGGTTTTAAAATGAGGAAGGAGGGATTAATTCTGCAAAAACAAGCTTAATATAGGCCACTAAGGGATTAAAATGTACCCACATGAGATCACGCACTAGTCGAGGGATTATATGAGTGACTAAGGGATGCAATCAGGCGCTAATGGTCAATATTTCAACCCGTGTTAGAAATTGAACAAAATTGACAACTCATATACAAGAGCGTACCATATCTCGAGATCAACGACGCATAACACACCTTGCATCCATAACATGCTCGACCTTTAATGATATTTAGGCATGCAAGAGGTGGTTTCAGGGTATGAGACATGGTCACGGTTCATTGGTTTTGCATGACTCTTTGCTATGAGAAAAACACTTGCCTTCCCATGTGATACCACTGGAGGTATCATGAAATCTACACAGCCAAATGTTCATCCAGTGTTGAGTCAAGAAATGATGTGGACCAATCACAAATAACCAAGCTCCCACCTGGACATGAAGGGGCATCACACTTGACAAATGACCACTGCCCAGTAATATTAATCCATGAAAGCACTCAGAAGTGACTATTTCTGACAAAGAGACACATGGACCAATCGAATGACAACAAGCCTGACAACCATGCCACCTAGACCAATGGTATCCTACCATATGTCGGTCATACACTGATGACATCATTAATGATGTGATACCACTGGAGGTATCGTGAAATATACACAACTAAGTGTTCACCAAGTGTTGAGTTGAGAAATGACATGGACCAATCACAAATAACCAAGCTCCCACCTGAACATGAAGTGGAATCACACTTGACAAATGACCACTGCATAGTCATATTAATCCATGCAAACACTCATAAGTGACTATTTTTGACAAAGAGACACATGGACCTATTAAATGACATCAAGCCTGACAACCATGCCACCTAGACCAATGATATACTGTCATGTGTCGGTCATACACTGATGACATCATCAATGATGTCATCCTAATTTTTCACGCACTTGGTAAATCTTATGGTTATTTCTAAAATAAAACGGATGCATGTCTTGAAAGAATTAAAAGGTTTAAAAAGGGGATTTAATAGATGATTGAGGTAATTTCAGAGTTACTGAGTTACGACCTCAGGGTAAAACTTTTCATTTCTATAGAAACCTATGCATGATTCATACACATCATTCGTACAAGGTCTGCATAGAAGTAATTTGACTCTCCTCAAT
>JASDQU010011928.1:42926-57136 GCA_032191745.1 Picea mariana
ATTGATTAGGATGATTTTGGTGGAGGAGTTGAAGAAAATAAACATAGCTTGGGATAAATTCATTACCTCTGCAAACCTGCAACTAAATATAGCCCTTACTCCTCAATCTAAGGTGCAAATCCATTTGCCAACTGATAGTTTTTCCCAAAAAGAAACAAATAAAAAGAGAAAGGGAAAACACATTTCTAAATATAGTGAGGATCCTAAGGAATTTGAGGAAGAAGGAGAAGGAGCTCATCAATCTCCACAGAGGGAATTTTCACCCCAAACTGCACCAGAACTAGAAGTTCCCTCAGCTAAAACCACAGTAAAAAAAGGGAGAAAATTACACTTTCCCTCACCTACTGCTGCAATTGAGACTAGATCTAGGAAGCCCTTCACCAGGTCATCAACCAAGAAGGAAATTATTTAACCTGAAGTTATAACACAAGCTCCTGTTAAGAAGAAGGATAAGGGTAAGGGTGAAAATGTTGAGAATCTTGTTGAAATCATAGACACCACCACTTCTCCTGACAACCCTACCTTCAAGAGGCTGACCAGACAAATCAGAGATGCTAGAAAGGAAATATTCCACTTGAAGGGAGAAGGATTGGCTAAGAGAAAGAAGCTAAAGGATCTGATGGATATGTACGTGGAAGTCATTGACAAATCCATATTCACAACAAGAACATTTATGCCCCTTCATAGGCAGCTTAGAAATTTGTACAGGTAGAACAGAGACTTACAATCTCAAATCAAAAAGATCAAGGTTGAATTACATCCCTTCAAGGATGATTTAGCTCAGAGAAATTTGAATGTGATAGATCAAGCTACAACTAAGAGAAGTGCCAAAATAAGGAGATGAAGTGGAATGGTTGGAAGACCCACATTTTTTATCATGATCATATTTTCATTTTGAATTTTTGTGGAAGGTATTATGATTACACCCTATCTGGAGGTGTAAATACTAACCTTGTACAATGTCTACTGTAAATAGATATTCAGAAAAGAACAGAAAAGATACAATGGCAAATACAAACATTATGCAGAGATTTTTCCCCTGGAAACCCAAACCGGGAAAACCAGCATATATTATATTCATGCATTGTGTTACATTGTTTACAATACAATATACATATAGGAGCCAGCGGCATTCAAAACCCTAAACCAATGACTTGGATTAGTCCAAAACCCTAATTCCTTAACCGAAAATAGAAAACCATCGGCAAAAACCATGTGTCGAAAAAACCACCTAAATACATGACACATTTCTCGAGGTAGGTGTCACATTTCCCGAGGTAGGTGACACTGCTACTCGTGCAAAGAATATAACACATACCCAACATTCTCCCACTTGTTGTTTTCTTTGCATACAAGGGGTTAAAGGGTTACATAGTAAAAAATCCAGGGCAACAATGCCCATGGATCCTCTACACCAAGAGAACTTCTCAGTGCTCACAGATTTTTTTAATGAGTCTGCAACATTCTTCAAAGTGTCCACCTTCATCAGTGATACTTTCTTTTCTTCAATCATGTCTCTCACAAAGTGATATTGAACATCAATGTGCTTTGTCTTTGAATGATAAGCAAGGTTCTTCGCCAGAAAAATTGCACTCTAACTGTCACACTCTATCCTTACAGCTTGTTGTACCAACCCAATACCTGAAAACAATCTTTGTAACCATACTGCTTCCTTACTTGCTTGAGTGGCTGCCATGTATTCAAATTCTATAGTTGAAAGTGCCACTGCAGCCTGTCTTTTGCTCATCCAACTTATTGCTCCTCCAAACAGGTTAAACACATACCTGCTTGTAGATCTCCTACGATCCAAATCTCCAGCCCAGTCTGCATCCACAAAGCCATGTATATCGACCACTATGTCCAATCCTGGTCTTCCTTCGTAGCACAATCCATAGCTAGCAGTGCCACACAAATACCTGAAAAACCCTTTTTACTATTGTCTAATGCTCCTTCCCTGGTTTTGACATATACCTGCTCAAAACTCCCACTACATGTGCAATGTTTGGTCTAGTACAGACCACTACATACATCAAACTACCAACTGCACTCACATATGGAACATGAGACATGTCCTCCTATTCTTCATGTGTCTTGGGACTCTGATCCATAGATAACTTTACACCAACAGGAATAGGAACCTTGACCGGTTTACATTCCTGCATATTAAACCTCTCCAATATTGTCTCAACATATTTTCTCTAATTTAACCAGAGTTTCCTCTTTTTTCGATCTATTTTAATTTCCATGCCCAAAATGAAATTTGAAGTACCAAGATCCTTCATGTCGAATTTAGAGGACAACTAAGTTTTCACATCCTGGATAATCTCCTTGTTGTTTCCTATCAACAACATGTCATCCACATACAAGACCACATAAATCAAATGATCACCAATTAATTTAGAATACACACAGTGATCATCTTTGCTTCTTGTGAAGCCAAGTCCCAGCATATAAGTATCAAATTTTTTATACCACATCCTTGGTGATTGTTTTAAACCATACAAGGAATTTTTTAGCTTGCATACCAGCTCCTTCTTTCCTTTCACAGCATAACCTTCTGGTTGCTTCATAAATATTTCTTCTTCCAGATACCCATGCGAGAATGTTGTCTTCACATCCATCTGTTCTACTTCAAAATCAAATGCAGCAGCAACAAATAATAGAAATATTATAGAGGTTAACTTGGCAACAGGGGAAAAAATCTCACCAAAATCAATTCCCTCAACCTGGGAATAACCCTTTGCTACTAACCGAGCTTTGTATTTGTCCACTTTTCCTTCTGCATTCAACTTCCTTTTAAATACCCATTTGCTGCTAATGGGCTTTCATCTAGTTGGCAACTCCACTAGATCGCAAGCCTCATTCTTATCCAAATATGACATTTCTTCTTCCATGGTCCTTTTCCAGATATTTCCATCCTCTGAATCCGCTGCCTCCCTGACAGTTCTAGGATCATCATCATCAGTAATAGACAAAGAAAAATTTGAACGAAAATCAGATGGACTATACCTTTCTAGTAGCCTTCTTTCTCGATCCAATCTCCTCAATACTGGAGTATGAGGATCTTCTTCTTATGATTCATGTTCTTCAGTAGAGTCTGCTTCATCATCCTTTAAATCAAACTCTATCTTCTCTGGTTCTTCCTTACTTGGTAGGACTTCCTGTTTAACAACATCCTTCATTTCTCTAAATACCACATCTTAGCTATACACTACCTTCTTATTTTCTGGGTTCCAAAGCTTATAACCTTTGAGACCATCTTTATATCCAATAAAGATACATTTTCAGCCTTCTTATCCAGCTTACTCTTGTTTTCCTTTGGAACATGAACATATGCATCGCAGCCAAATACCTTAAGATGTGTGAGAGAAGGTTCCTTACCAGTCCATACCTCTTGTGGAGTCTTGTCACCCAACGCTGATGAGGGTGATCTGTTGACTAGATATCATGTAGTACTCACTGCCTCTGCCCAGAATTCTTGCCCTAACCCAACACCACTGAGAATGCACCTTGCTTTTTCCATCAGCGTCCTATTCATCCTTTCTGCAACTCCATTCTGTTGAGGTGTATATGGATTAGTCTTCTTCCTTGTTACACCACACTTCTTACAGGATTCTTCAAATTCATTCCCGTAGAACTCTCCGCCATTATCTGTTCTTAGCACCTTAATTCTTTTCTATGTTTGATTCTCAACAAGAGCCTTAAACTCTTTAAACCTATCAAAGACTTCAGATTTCTTCCCGAGGAAATATATCCAATTTTTCCTCGAGAAGTCATCTATAAATGAGACATAGTACACATATTTTCCCAATGATGGGAAAGACACAGGTCCAAAAACATCATTGTGAACTAGTTGTAAAATTCCTTCTGCCCTCGTTGCACCAGAGGGGAATCTTACCCGATTCTTCTTCCCATATAGACAATGTTCATAGAAATCAAAATCTAGAGATCACTTAGACATACCTTCAACCATACCTTTATCATGTAGTAGTCGAAGACCCTTCTCTTTGATATGCCCCAGTCTTTGATGCCACAACATAACCTTTTCTCCAGAGACTATAGGAGTTCTTTCTTCTTCAAATCCAATATCAGGAACAATGGAGCTATTACACCCATCACTAATATTTCTTCCTAACATCTTATACAGAGTTCCAAACCAAACTCCCTTCATCAACACCAGTGCTCCTCAAACCATCCTGCAATTTCCCTTTTCAAAAATTAGTTTTACCCCTGCATCATCCATTTTGCTTACAGAAATCAAATTTCTGGCCATACCTGGGATGTGTATAACACCAGGTATTGTTCTAATCCTTCCATCTATGAGTCTCAACTTGAGCCTTCCTCTTCCTATGATTCTGGTTGTCAAATCATTACCTAAGAAAACATTACCTCCATCATACTTTTCATATTCGCAGAACCACTCCCTATGGGGAGTCATATGAAAACTTGCACTAGAGTCAATCAACCATGCCTCATGATCTGCATGTGTGTTTGAAGAGGCCAAGTACACATCCCCTCCTTCTTCCTTGGAGGTCTTTTCTTCTGTAGAAGAATATTCTTCAAATCCCTTCTTTTTCTCAACTTTGGATCTACACTGCTTCTTGTAGTGCCCTTCTTTTCCACACCTCCAACATAGCCTTACAAACTTTCTAGGAGATTTAGATCTACCCTTAGACTTAGATCTCCC
Source organism: Picea mariana (assembly GCA_032191745.1). Taxonomy (NCBI): domain Eukaryota; kingdom Viridiplantae; phylum Streptophyta; class Pinopsida; order Pinales; family Pinaceae; genus Picea; species Picea mariana. Next base: position 47,614 of record JASDQU010011928.1, read on the forward strand.
ACTTGAGAAATTAGATCTATTTCTTTCCCGGGAACGTCCTCTTGCAAATAATGCGTCTATGCTATGTCCTTCCATATTCTTTCGTCTCATCTCCTCTGACAACAAGGATGAGCCCNTTTCTAGGAGATTTAGATCTACCCTTAGACTTAGATCTCCCACTTGAGAAATTAGATCTATTTCTTTCCCGGGAACGTCCTCTTGCAAATAATGCGTCTATGCTATGTCCTTCCATATTCTTTCGTCTCATCTCCTCTGACAACAAGGATGAGACCACTTCTTCAAACTTAAAAGAAGTTGTATTACTACCTATGGCCACAACTAGACTATCCCATGAGTCTGGTAAAGAACACAACAAACTGATACATTTATCTTCATCTAAAATTTTAATCTCAATAGATACTAACTGACTTACCACAGTATTGAAGGCATTCAAATGCTCTTCCACTGAGTCTCCATCTATCATCCTCAAGTTATACAGCTTCTTTCTCAGGAATAGTTTATTTACCAGGGACTTAGACTGATACAACTTCCCCAACTTTTCCTATAAATCCTTGGTTATAGCTTCCTCTGACACATTTAGTAATACTGAATCGGAGAGACACAGTCAGATTGTGCTCTTTGCCTTCTGATCCATCTTTTTCCAATCATCTGCAGAAGTTCTTGTAGGTGTAGTACCTAGATCTACCATGATCCACTGATCTATGTCCACTAAAAGATCTTCCATCTTGAGCTTCCACTTCTCAAAGACTTTCCCATTAAACTTATCGATCTCCATCTTCGAATTGCTTTCCATTTCTTTTCACCTGAAAAACAATACCGTAGATCTCCCACTGTAACAAGGCTTATCATAGTCCCGAGCCAAAACCTTGACCACAAAGGCGTCCCCCTGAAGCCAATAAAGCTCTGATACCAAATGTAAATACTAACCTTGTACAATGTCTACTGTAAACAGATATTCAGAAAAGAACAGAAAAGATACAATGGCAAGTACAAACATTACATAGAGATTTTTCCCCTGGAAACCCAAACCGGGAAAACCAGCATATATTATATTCATTCATTGTGTTATTGATCCAGGTGGGTATTAGTGGCCACCCACCTTTTCTAGCTGGCTTAAAACAACTTTCTAGCAAATTTGATAATTTACTATTTTTAGCAGTTTTTCGGGTCCTGAACTTTCAGAGCCGTTTTGAGGCCCTAAACAATGTTTTTAGGCGTATGTTGCGGTTGCAAAATTTCAACATGAAATTTTGTGCAACTGTTTCATTCCTCGGATAGATCTTTCCAATGGGATATCATACGCCTAAAACATAGATCATATGCAAAAGTTACAACCACAGGAAGTTGATGCACTGACTTACCCAAACGGAACCCACATGACTTTTGGCGCTTCATCTCCTAGGGTTAGGTTTTTGGATGTTTAGGGTTTTTGAAACTCTTATTTATTGTAAAAAGGCCTTGAGAGCCTCATTGTAATCATATTTTGGCGAAATATCACAACATTCACATCTCTTCTCAGAGATAAGCCGCCACCATTCCAGCAAGCTTGTTTCCGCTGCATTTTACAGTTTCAGCTTATTTCCTTATTGAATAGAAAACCGGTTTTACTGTATCTCTATTATTCTATGTTAAGAATATGGTAATAATCTATATTCATTTCATTCTGCTCATAAAATCTGGATCAGTGGTATCAGAGCGGTCTGCTCCTTGTTTTCTTAATGCATGTCCCCAATGAGATCAGAGTACAAAGATTTGGGTCTGGAGCTTGTTTCTCTTGAGGACAAAAGCTCTCGCACACCCAAGCAACCTCTCATGGAAGGAGAATAGAAAGATGATGGGACAGGAGATCCTTTCAAACTATTGATTGAGGAAGCCCTCACGCAATAGAGGAACGAGATGATGGATAATTTCACGCAAATCCTTCGGCGACTACCAACAGGTGACTCATCTTCTTCGAGCGGAGGCACCGCTCCCTTCAAGGTACAAATAAACTTTGATATTCCTATATTTGAAGGTCAGATAGACACATATGTTGTAGATAAGTGGTTGAATCTACTAGAAGGGTATTTCTCTGTCCATAACTTTTCGAATAGAGAAAAGATTACTTTTTCACTCCTCAAAGTTGTTCCCCATGTCAAAGATTGGTGGGAAACTTTCTGTGAGCAAAAGGAAATAGAGGAACCCTCATTATTTATAGTCACGGCCACCTGGGAATCCTTCAGGGATGCTATTAAGGAACAATACTACCTTGTCGAAAGTTATGACGACTTGTATACCAAATGGACCACACTACGGCAAGAAAGAGACCAAGTAGTGACAGATTTCACAAATGTCTTCCATACCTTGCGCACCAAGCTGGGTATCAAATATTTGGAGAGACATCTGGTGCTCTGCATAGATACATCCAGACCGAAATGGAATTTCTAGACATCTCATTCTTGGGCGTGGCCTACCGATATGTCGTCAAAATCGAACATAAGCTCAAACAAAAGACACGACAATTTGGGACGGGGAACCCCTCACAACAAAATCCAGGAAAGGGCAGCCCTAACCCATAGAACAAAGGATAGAGAAAATATGGACAGTATCAGGACAACTAGTCCAAGCTGCAAGCAAAAAAGGACATCATAAAGACAAAGAAAGATATCAGGAAGTGGTGTGACTTCCATAAGAGCCCTTGGCATAACACCGTTGATTTCCGCTCAAAGCAGACGCTGGTGGCCGAAGTGAAAGCCTCTGAATCAGATGTGGGTTCTGACTCTGAGTCAGAACCAGAAAGGGGAAGATAGATCATTGATGCAGAACCCAGTTCCACCGTTGCTACCACCAAGCTCCAGCATGGTGAACCAGACGAGACAGAAGAAGGAGAGCGCCTCTTCCATTCACAGATGTGGGTAAAAGGCACCCCACTACACTTCATCGTTGATAGTGGTAGACAGAAGAACCTTATCTCAGTAGAGGTCATCAAGCGGTTGGCCCTGCAGACAACGTCACACCCACAACCCTACACCATTGGATGGCTCCGCCAAGGAAGTGATCTCCACGTCAGCCAACAGTGTTGATTGTCATACGGCATCAAGCCCTTCAAAGATGAGGTATTGTGTGATGTTTCTCCTCTCGAAGTTTGTGATGTTCTTTTGGGCCAACCTTATTTATGGAAACATCATGTTGTATATGAGTCTAGGCCTCATAGTGTTATTATTACTTTGAACAGGAAATTGTACAGGATACCCGAGGTTGTCCCACCTAGTGTTATTTCCTTGCTCTCTGATAAGCAATGCAGGAAGGTCATCTCTCAAATGGGGAAGTTTTTCCTCTTCGTGATTCGCTCTCAGAATGAGAGAAAAATCACAGCCACATCTAGGGTCTCTGTGGCTGAGCTCTCCACATAGCAAAAGCAAGTAGATAATGCCATGGAAGAATACTTGGATATCTTCTCCTCACCTACCGGGGCACCTCTGCACTGCCAGGTCAAGCACCCCATTGATCTGACCCCTGGCGCACTACTTCCCAATGGGCCAGTCTATCACCACTCTCTATTAGAGAATGAGGAGATCAAGTGACAAATCCAAGAATGTCTCCACAAGGGGCACATCTGTCCTAGCTCATCACCTTGCAGGAGCCCAATCGTGCTGGTACAGAAGAAATATGGAACCTGACAACTTTGCATTGATTATCAGGCTCAGAATGAAATCACAGTTAGAAATCGGTACCCGATTCCCCGAATTGATGACCTCCTTAATCAACTCATGGGGGCCAAATACTTCAGTAAGATTGATCTGAAGTCTGGCTACCACCAGGTTCCGATAGAACAGATAGATATATGGAAGACCACCTTCAAGTCAAACGAAGGTCTTTTTGAATGGTTGGTCATTCCCTTTGGTCTAACAAACACTCCAGCCACTTTCATGAGGATGATGGATGATATCCTGCGACCATTCACCAATACTTTTGTAGTGGTGTATCTTGATGGCATTCTCATTTACAACAAGACTTGGGCTAAACACTTGCAGTATATTCAGCAGGTTCTGCACACCCTGCGGCAACACAAGCTATATGCCAACTTGGAAAAATGCCCCTTCGGCATGGACAGGGTCCATTACCTAGGATACATCATTGATCAACATGGTGTACATGTGGATCCAGCCAAGATCCAAGTCATCCATGACTGGACAGCCCCAACCACACTCACTGAGCTTCGGAGCTTCTTGGGCCTTGCCAATTTCTACCATAGGTTTGTGTTTGGATTATCCCATATTGCATGGGCCCTCAGCTAAATAACCAAGGGTGGTGGTAAGGAAAAATTTGCATGGGGTTGGCCCCAACAACAAGCGTTCGATGATTTGAAGCAACGCTTGTGCTCAACCCCAGTACTTTCACTACTAGACCTGCAACAGCCCTTTGAGATTGAGACTGATTCTTTAGACTTCATTCTCACAAAACACGGCCACCCCGTGGCCTATCATAGTGTGACACTATCATATGTTGTCCATAAGTACCCTACTTATGACAAAGAAATGTACTCCATTATGAAAGCCTGTCACCAGTGGAGAAATTACATTCTTGGGAGGGAGACAGTCATCCACACTGATCATAAGCCACTGTAGTTCATGCAGACACAAGGAAAATTGCAGAATGACCGCCATAAAAAGTGGTCCACATACTTGCAGCAATTCCACCTCAACATCAAGTATAAAATAGGAAGCACCAATTATGTCATTGAAGCACCAATCGTGACACTTACCATAGTGATAGACTCCTACGGCCATGAGACCTATGGATGGCCCCAACTCTATGAGATAGACCCGGACTTCGCCACCACCTACCAAATGTTGGGTGCAAAGGCAGTCGTCGATAATTTTCATCTTCAGGATGGGTTGTTGTGTCGTCTGGTCCATATATGTGTTCCCTCAAGTGAGCGAGCAAATCTGATCTGGGAAGCCCACTACAGTTGGGTGACAAGACACTTCAGCGTTGAAAAGACAGTGGTGATTCTACAAAAACATTTCTACTGGACGAAACTTCGACAGGAGGTCAGCAAGTATATCAGGTCTTGCACTATCTGTGCTATTGCCAAACCAACCACTAACAAACAGGGCAAGTACACCCCTCTTCCTACTCCTGACAAACCATGGGAATCCATCTCAATGGACTACATGTCGGGCCTCCCGTCCACCAAGTGGGGAAATGATTGTGTTTTTTCGGTTGTTGATCACTTTTCTAAGATGGTGATTCTGGTTGCTTGCAAGAAGAGCATCACTGCAGAAGCCACTGCCAAGCTCTTCTTTGAATGAGTCTGGGTACATTTTGGAATCCCACAAACCATTGTCTCATATCGGGACAGTCAATTTATCAACAAATTCTGGTCAAGCCTCTGGTCACTGCTGGACACCAAGCTCACCAAATCCACGTCCTTCCACCCCCAGACAAATGGCCAAACCAAGGTCGTAAATCAAATGATCGTGTATATATTGCGCATGTATAATTCCAATCACCCTCGCACATGGCATAAGAATCTTCCCTATGTCTAGCATAGCTGCAATCGAGCCTTGCATAGCTCAACCAGCCACAACCCCTTTCTGGTGGGGTTGGGATTCCAACCATTGGGTCCCACAGATGTTGCACTTCCCCTTGCGATCACCTCGACCAACTCCTATCCTGCTCCAACTGAGGTTGACAAAGCCACTCGATTCATTGAGAGGATCCAACACATCCACCAATAGGTTTAGGATATCCTACAGAAGTCCAATGACAAGTACAAGCAGCGCCATGATCAACATCGGGTTCCGCATAAGTTTCAGGTGGGCGACAAAGTTTGGTTGCACTTGCAGAAAGAATGCCTTACAGGACCCCATCGGAAGCTTCTCCCACTCCGTTATGGGTTGTACACCATCACCAAGGTTGTGGGGGATAATGTTTTTGCGCTCAACATTCCTCCTTTCCTTGGCTTGCACCCAGTGTTCAACGTGGACCTCCTTCGGCCTTATTTCCCACCATTATTGGACACCTCAGACGTAGCAGAATAGTTGACACCGACAGAGCTCAACCCCAACTTCATACAACAGGAATCCAGTGATCATATTGTGGACACATATATCAAGGGCACTCAACAACAAAGGATCCAGCTTTATCGAGTTGTCAAAGCAGGGCAGCTCCTGCACCAAGGCAAGTGGCTCACCCGGGGAAAAATTCAGCATAAGTTTCCTCATCTAATGGGGGAACTCAACGTAATGGATACCATTGCTTCCTAAGGATGGAGGATTGATCCAGGTGGATATCGGTGGCCACCCACCATTTTTAGCTGGCTCAAAACAACTTTCTAGCACTTTTGATAATTTATTATTTTTAGCAGTTTTTCGGGTCCTGAACTTCCGGAGCCGTTTTGAGGCCCTAAACGACGTTTTTGGGGTATNACAGGAATCCAGTGATCATATTGTGGACACATATATCAAGGGCACTCGACAACAAAGGATCCAGCTTTATCGAGTTGTCAAAGTAGGGCAGCTCCTGCACCAAGGCAAGTGGCTCACCCGGGGAAAAATTCAGCATAAGTTTCCTCATCTAATGGGGGAACTCAACGTAATGGATACCATTGTTTCCTAAGGATGGAGGATTGATCCAGGTGGATATCGGTGGCCACCCACCATTTTCAGCTGGCTCAAAACAACTTTCTAGCACTTTTGATAATTTATTATTTTTAGCAGTTTTTCGGGTCCTGAACTTCCGGAGCCGTTTTGAGGCCCTAAACGACGTTTTTGGGGTATGTTGCAATTGAAAACTGTTGTATTCCTCGGATAGATATTTCCAATGGGCTATCATACGCCTAAAACATAGATCGTATGCAAAAGTTACAACCCCGGGAAGTTGATGTACTGACTTACCCAAACGAGGCCCACATGACTTTTGGCGCTTCATCTCCTAGGGTTAGGTTTTTGGATGTTTAGGGTTTTTGAAACTCCTGTTTATTGTAAAAATACCTTGAGAGCCTCATTGTAATCATCTTCTGGAGAATGAGTGCAGTCGTCACATCTCTTCTCAGAGATAAGCCGCCACCATTCTAGCAAGCTTGTTTTCCGCTGCATTTTACAGTTTCAGCTTATTTCCTTATTGAATAGAAAACAAGTTTTATTGTATCTTTGTTATTATGTGTTAAGCATCTGGTAATAATCTGTAGTCATTTCATTCTGCTCATAAAATCTGGATCAGTTACATTGTTTACAATACAATATACATATAGGAGCCAGTGACATCCAAAACCCTAACCTAATGACTTGGATTAGTCCAAAACCCTAATTCCTTAACCGGAAATAGAAAACCATCGGAAAAAACCATGTGCTGAAAAAACCACCTAAATACATGACACATTTCCCGAGGTAGGTGACACTACTACTCGTGAAAAGAATATAACACATACCCAATAGGAGGCATCTACAGTCTTATACACCGTTGGCTAAATATTTTGAGGATTTTTGGCTCAAACTACCCTTCACAAAAAGTTACAGGACATTTTGTAGCACATGGCGTTGCAAAATAGCCTACATAGACAAATATTACAGGTGCACTACAGAATGTGTTGTGAAATGTTATACACAGACAAAGTTGCACAATCGCTGTGAAATCACCTAAGAAGACAGAAATTGCAGTTCATTATGGAATCTGCTGCAGAATAGTCTACACATGTGGGCGCTACAGAATCTACTACGAAATCCACTACGAACTGGTTGATACAGTCAACACTTCAGGGTTTGCTGCAAATTCCAGTTTTGATGGGTTTTGAGGGAATCAACGGTCACCAGGTGGAAGATGGAGTTCAACATAAAGGCTTGGAGATCAGTTGGAGTTGGTGGACACATGGCACTGATGGAGATGCACCCAAGGAACATCTCACTCAGCAAATATTACAGTGTTAGATTTGTTGCCAACATCTTCCTTGTTTTTAGCATTTTGTTGTTTCCACTTGCACAGATGTAACATTTTCAGTTTTAAGTGGGAGAATCCTAGGTTAGAGGGTCCATCTTGGTCTGTATGATGTCACTCATTGTTTAGACCATAAATACAACATTAGAATGACATTTTTGGGTTCGAATGGTTGAGCATAGTCTCCTTGTTGTAATGTTTTGAGAAAATAGAGCCATACTCTGGTTTTATGTATGAGATCTAAGACATTTTGATTAATAGAAGTCAGCTACCTTTTCATTTTCTTACATATTTATTACTCTGATTGCTCATTATTGAATGATTCAATTGAGATATTATGGTTGTGTTGTAATGTATGTTTTATTATGATGTTGTTGTAATTGTTATCGATGCTTTAAGGTTTATATCAAGAAGTTATTGTGTCTGAGATTTTTCTTCACTCTTTTGCTAGTAAGGTTTAATGCTTATAGAAGACTTATTCATCCTTCTCATTAACTCTTCCATCTACCCACACTTATCTTTAAATCATTGACTGAAGTTAGCCAAAACCTCATTTGCTTATGCATTCTTCCCTAGAAATTTTTGTGTTTGAACATTAATATGTTGAGTTATGTCCATTTGACACTCTATCATAAATCTACCATTACAACCCTATTTGATGGGTACTGGTATTATCCTCTAGCAATCTGAGGGTGACTCTCAGTGCTAACAGGATCAATTGTCAAGGTATTTTTGCACTCCAAAATTTGGATTTGTCATTTTAATTCAGTCTGGGCCTAATTGTTTGAGTTCCTTAGTTCATACCCCATAAGAACCTAGAGGTGTATTTTAGTTTGGATGGCAATTGAAAGGAACCACAATTCTTTAAACGAACTCTATTTCTCTATATTTTTTGGTGAATACTTTGTGGTGCAAGGATGGTTCTCAATGTCGAAAAAGGAATCTCACATCAAGGTCTTGAATTGGAGGATTCTAGGGAATTTTCATTGGACAATTAGTAACATGGCCTACCAACATCGCTCTAGTCAATGCCCCCTTTGTGAAATTATTGATTTTTGTTGCATTGTTCGACACTAGGAGGATTTACTTTTGAAGAACATGTATATATCTTTACAATAAGAAGAAAAATACACACATGAGTAAAACCATAGTAATGGGATGACGATAGTAATGGAAACTTTGCTCTGGTGTGTTGATCCCTAGATAAATCCCCCTGTTAAGATAAAGCCCCATGTAAAGCCCTAGATAGTGAGTTATATTTCTAATGTTATATTAGTGTTGTTGGCTAGACAATTTAATTGTAATTGTATCATTTTGTCTCCTATATATATATACACTAATGAGCCCTAATTTTGGAATCATCTCATCTCATTCTTATACATTTATCTAATGTAAAAGGAGATTGCCCCCTCGAAGAGGCTTATCTTTCAGTATTATATATATTTCTCAAGGCATAGGGATTCTTATTTTTATATTTTCAGGCCATTTTGGTATTTGTTGCCTAACATTTGGCATTAGAGCCTACAACCCTAAGGTTTTTCTCCTTCAATCAAGACATATTGGCAATTTCGCTATAACTTTTTTCTAGAGACATTTCAAACCATGA
>JASDQU010011928.1:59075-71369 GCA_032191745.1 Picea mariana
CATGCCATTTTGGTATTTGTTGCCTAACATTTGGTATTAGAGCCTACAACCCTAAGGTTTTTCTCCTTCAATCAAGACATATTGGCAATTTCGCTATAACTTTTTTCTAGAGACATTTCAAACCATGAAATTTTGATGAGACTAAGCAGAGATATTAAGGTATAGGTGGAAAAAAATTGAAGTTTTGGTTCATCACAATTTTGGAGATATATCCTATGGAAGATAAGGTCTGTGATTAATCCTAAAATCAATTTTAAACAAGTCATATTGGAATTTTCATTGTAACTATTTTTATGGGAAGTTTCAAATAGTGAAATGTTGTGTAGATTGAGGAGACATATCAAAGTACAGGTGGTCAAAATTTTAGGTTTTATTTTTCTATATTTTCATTGATATAGTCTATGGAATATAGGATTTGTGACTAATCCTAAAATCAGTTTTAAAATTCATATTTGAATTTTCCCTATATTTTTTTTGGTGGATTTTAAGAATATGAAATTTTCAAAATCCCGCGGAGACATGGTGAATTATATGTGGAAATTTTTCCATATTTTGACTCATTATAATTTATTATATATATATCTTGTTGAATTTAGGTTTTTTTACTAGTTTTGAAAGTAGTCGTAAACAAGTCAGTTTGGCATTTTTAATATAACTTTTTTTCAGTGAAATTCTAAACCACGAAATTTTCAAGAGTTTAAGAATTCATATCAAAGTGCTACAACCCAAAATTTCAAATTCAGAAGGGCTCAAATTTTAGAGATATATCAGGACAAAGTTCATCCATCTAGACGTTCTCAAAATTAGGGTTTGAAAGGTACGTAACTTACAATTGGCATAAATTTTGATTGGAAGATACATTTTTTGTGATTCAAATTTGTGATAAAGAGGGAAAAGAGGATTATTATTATTATTTCACATGGCTCCAAAGGGTGCTCCATATTTTAATTTACCAACTAAACCTCCAAATACCTCAACCATGAATGAAGAAGAAAGAAAAGATATTTTTCACCAAATGGAATAGTTAGAAAAGAAAATGGATGAAAAGATAGAAGATTTCAAAAACTCCATGTTTGTAATATTATGAAAGACCCTAGATGAGAGACACCCTAAAGGAGATATCAAGACACAATAAAATAAAATGTGTAGGAGTTAAAGATTGGGTCCCATAATCGTGATTATTTATCATCTCCAAATGCAGATCATCAAGAATTCAATCCAGCACCAAGGAACCACTTAATTCCCAATATTGATATGAGTAAGTTTGATGGAAAATATCCTATTGTCACTTGAGATTGTATCTGTCTACTTAGAAACTATTCCAAGACATCTTTAAACCTACTCTAGTCCATAAGTTGGAACTTGGACCAGAGAGGGATCTCTCATATGATTTAAGAACAATGACTTTCCCGCTATCACTAAGAAACAATTCTAACAATTAAGCACAAGTGCCAGATTTGATGGTAAACAGGGTAAAATGAAGTGTAAAGGGATTAAGATTTAAAAGGAAATTGGTTGGACTAAAGGTCTATAAATCCCTCGGATCATACGTCTAATCTATTGGGCATGGAGTCTCATCCAACATATCACAAAGGATGAAAATGATAGGTAGAGGAAAGGAGAAAACACAATAAATATCATATGTAACAGTGAGTGAGGAAGTCTCTCCAAAATTGAGATGAAGAACGATGATTTTACTGAGCATTAGACAATGAATCCAACAAAGATAAAATGCAAGTGTGTGGACTGAGCACAATATGTGAATTCATCAACATAACACATCGTAGATAACATGTAAAGGAATAAAATATATCTGATTTATGATAGATATTGTGTGAAATAGAAATGAATACTTCATCCATGTCTCACAAGGCTTAGTAATAAAGACACAGGTCCAATATATGGAAATTTGTAATCTTTGATGATTCCTTTTATAATTGTACCAGTGTTGTTTTTACCAAATTGATACACTTATGACACAAGATAATCTGACTGCAAATTTACAAGTTTACTAAGAAGAACAGAGAAGATAATATAATAAATCTTAATACATAAAATGAAATAAAACGCAAGGCTCTACTGAGAATGAGCAATGAATCCTTGAATTAATCCATCATGCTAGAAAAAATTACAATTTCCCTATGGAATTAATACGAAAGAAAACAATTACACTGTCAAAAATACTCCCTAACCTACTTCTGACCCTCCTCTTTGGAAGTCCTTTGTTGTTTCTTATATATTTTTCGGTTGCCCGAATGAATCCCTTCATTCCTAGGATTTATTTCTCAATTGTTTCCTCAAAATTTTCCTTCAAATATCGAACTGATTGATTTTTTTACTAAAAATAATCTTGAAGGTGAGAATTTAAAGAAGACTCGACCCCTTGATGAATATGTTGTTCTTTGAACCCAAATTAATTCAGCAGAAAACGTAAAACTCAGCAATCGTTAGATCAACCTTAGTGATCAATCTCGATCGTTGATCTATGGCCCAATTAGAATTTATCTCACATCCATCGTGAAATTCATTTGGTATGGATTAATAAGGTAAAGGTGTTCCCACATAATTTTAAAGTGAATGGGAAGGTTGTGAAACCATGCGCACAACAATACCCTTTAGAAGTAGGACGTGAAATTCATTTGGGATGGATTAATAAGGTAAAGGTGTTCCCACATAATTTTAAAGTGAATGGGAAGGTTGTGGAACCATGCGCACAACAATAACTTTTAGAAGTAGGACCCATCCCTACTAGGTCGGCCTTAAACTCTTATTGTATAAACAATCATACTGACGATCATCTTGGTGCCCAGTGGCCTAGTGATACCTATGCTCGAATGGATTGGAACATCGACTATCGGGGACCTACATTATGGAATTCTCATGGTATTAGACTCTCAAGGGTCCGTTGGGATGATGAGCTCGATTCCCTGGTATATCAACGAAGGATTCAAACGAGATCATTGTTGACGTTATCTGGGTCCCACAAACACATGGCAACTTCACGCTGGTTAATAATGATGTTGATGTGGCAGGGGAAAACCTTGTGTCTCCTAACTAGGCATGTTACTTGATGCTTCTGGTTGGCCTTCTTTGTCCACGTGGTAGCCACTCATTGGCTCATATGGGCACTATGTTGACAAGATGATGTGGCAAGGATAACTGGATTTCAATGATTTTTGGTGTGCATTGCTTGGAAGATTGAAATGTGGGGGCCTAGTGTTATGATTCCCCGGTGAGCCCGATAGCCCGATGGATCAACACATCGGCTATCAGGGACCTTGTTGGAATGGTTAACACTTTGTGAAACTCTCGGGAGCCTAATATGTTGATATAATTTGAGACTAAAGATCAGACCTAGACCGTCGATCTCGCCCCAAGAAATGATGTGAGTCGTTGATCTGATGTGATCAAAATCCAAAATCGACTAAGGCCTCAACAATGTCATGTTGATGTCGTTCTAGACATGTGGTGAATTTTTGTTGGTCCACGTTGACGTTGAGGTGGCAGATAAGAATGACACATGTGACTCGTGTTTGATGTGTTGACTTATGTATATGGTGGGTTTCTTCTATCCATGTGGCAGCTTTCTATTGGCCTGACTAGTGCCATGCTTGCATTGACTTCTTTGGGTGTCTTTTGGGTGGTTTTCCGCATGTTGACATCATTGAGGACACTTGTCAACCAAGCATTTATTGCGAGGGGTCTGGTGTGGTTAGGCTAACCACATGCATGGGGAATGTAATTGATGTGTTGATGCCATGTCATTTAAGTTCATACCATAGTTAATTTTCACGTCCCCCCCTTCTTTGTTAAAAATTGAGCATGTTGGGGGGGCACAATCAATGGAAGTCATCGATCTTTGAACATTATCAATCATTGGATCTCCGCACTTTTTCCTTTCAAAACTATAGTTGGTGGTCTTATTAACATCATAGTTAGGAAAAATAGTAAAGGCATGAGACATAAAGATGACATGCCTTTATAAATTTAATTCATTTTCTTCAATATAAATCTCAATTAGGAAAAACAAAGGCCCCAGTAATTATTTTCTTTTCTTGGATAATGACGAGATAACACTAGGATTTGGCAATTAAATTTGGGCAGAGACTCTATCTTTCTGATCTAATTGTGAGAACAAAATGACCATGAATTAGGAACCATGACTTAGGAAAAATAAATATTTTCAAATGGAAACAAAGAAAGAATAGGCTAGACTTTGACGCATGGAAGGACAGGAATGCATTGTGGGATTAGCCAAATTGGAGATTTTGAAGGCGAGAAACATAGCAAAGTTTGTACAAATTTTGTGAAATTTCAAAAAAAATGGAAATTTGAATTTATGTTACAACATAGGCTCCATCTGGGGATGGTGTCTCCCTACAAGGCACCGAATAACATGCAAACCATGTGCCTTCACCCTTTCTTGAAAACTTCCCCCTGTGTTCATTACTTTGCAACCTTCTAAATTCATAACCCTGTAAATATGTGTAACCTATGCATGATCCAATCCTGCTTTAAAACCATTTCATGAAACTGCCTTGTTCCTTGTTCTTTAAGCCCTAGTTATTCTTAGCTAAAACAAACTAACTATACAAAATACAAACCAAGACACTCTACACACTGCAAACTAAAAAGAGACTTTGTTGAACTCAAAACTTGAAAATTGTAGCAAATGCTCAATAGAGAAGCTTATTTATGTACAAGCCACTCCTAACCGAATCATCTCAGTCATCTTGATCAAGTATATGTATACTTTCGGTGCAACCAACAAAGAGAATGGCTTCTTGAATGATACATTCCTTTACCATTTATCAACAAAAAGAATAATTTGAAAAAAGGAAACTCAAGTGCAATTTGAATCCATACTCAGTGTGTAGGATCAATTCAAAATTGTTCAAAGATTCCATATAGACAGCAACAGGATCATAAAATTTAAGAGAGATAATACTATGACAATCAGCAAATATCTCTTTTTCTTGTGCATGATAGAACTGCCTTTGTGAAATTTATGGTTTTTCTGCTCCATTGACAATACTAGTCTCTTCATTCTAAATTTTTTATAAAGGAAAAGAAAAAGGTAACAAATTAACTTCCAATGTCAGCTCATCAACACCTTCTTCCCTACCTTCCTTAGACTCTAGTCCATAGTTTTCATATGCAGGTTTAGTACTGCAAAATTATGTGTTGATGTATAAATTTGATCTTCATCATCTTGGTATTCATCGTATCTAGGATGATTGTTTAAAATTCTTAAAACTTTTAATTCAAAAACCTTTGTTTCATGATATTCATGAAAGGATGGTTTCATATGGCCATCTTAATATTCATAAAAACTTGAAATGGCAATTTCATTATAGCAAAAACTATTAGAAATAGCTAATCCATTTACAACCTTGATATTATTAGCTTGAAAGAATTCTAGTTGCAATGAACAACCAAAGACACCCTCTTTAAATTGGTGATGCTCTTCTTGCAATGCAAGTTCTTGACAAAAACTAAAAGCAACAATATTATTAATACCATCATCAAAAAAAATATCCTTCTAGTATGTTATGACAGTAGCATGATGTTTTAGAACAACAACTTGTTCCTCAATAGACTGATCATAACCAGCTCCAAAATCATCCTTTTGACCATGATTATTGAAATTTTCCGAAGATGTTGTTTGGGAATTTTGTTCTTCTTTATTATCTTTATCAAGAACAAAAATTTGCATTTCTTGATGATAGGTAAACTCTTGAAGACCGATCTTTTCATCATCAATTCTAAACTTCTCCTCGACACTGACTTCTTGAAAATAAAATCTAGCATGTATATGTTTACTGTTGTTTGAAATTTCTTATTGAAAACTTTCAGGTGCATTCAATTCCAAGCTGTCCAGAGTTGTTCTTCATAGACCAACATATCTTCTTTATCCTCACTATTTTAGTAAACATGTTCTTCCATCTCTTGATCACAAACTTCATCATTGAAACCTTCCTCATCATGATTGTCTTGAGGTACATGTTCTATTGATTCTTCATTGCAACAGTCCTCGAAAAGTAGTTCAGCTCTCTGAAAATTATTCAACGGTGATAATGAAAACATGCATTAAATTCTCTTAGAGAAGAAATACTCCCGGAAGGTAAATATTTGTACCATTTTCAAGCATCCCCTTTTAGAGAGATCATGAACATTTTCATGAGCACATCTTCATGAAAAATGCCTAGTTGTCTCATGCACTTATGAAAATATATCACATGTTTTGTAGGGAAATCATCGTCATCTTCTTTGAATCTTAGAAGACAGTCTCCCCAGTCTTTCATGCTAGGCATAGGATTAGGAAAACCATGAATATTTTAAAAATCGAAAGGAGCATGCCTTGCAGTGATCTTAGCAGCAATTGAACCTGACATTGAAACATAGTGGAGTCACCAATGAAATCATAGTGGATTCTCCAGGTGAATAACCACATGGCCTATGTCTGATCCTTGTTCACCTTCAAGAACGAAATCTGATCTTCATAAAGCCCTTAAGAAAATATCGAATTTGCGTCCCCAAAAAGGGCACCAAAAAGAATGTTATAACTTGATATGGTTTCCATCTGCTTAGAAAGCATGCCAAGACATATTTAAAACTACTTTAGGCCACAAGCTCTCTCTTGGACCAGAGAGGGATCTCTCATGTGATTTAAGAACACTGTTTTCCCACTATCAATGAGAAGCACTTCTAACAATTAAGCAGAAGTGCCAGATTTGATGGTAAACAGGGTAAAACTGAGTGGAAAGGGATTAAGAGTTAAAAGGTAGTTGACTGGACTAAAGGTTTGTAAATCCATCGGATCATAGGTCTACTCTATTGGGAATGGAGTCTCCTCCAATAGACAACAAAGGCTAAAAATCATAGGTATAGGAAAGGAGAAAACACAATGAATCTCAGATGTTATAGTGAGTGAGTAAGTCTCTGCAAAAATTAGATGAAGAAGGATGATTACACTCGGAATTAGACAATGAATCCAGCTCAAATGTAAGTGTATGGACTGAGCACAATATAATACCTTCTATATAACCTGTAAAGGAAAAAAATATATTTGGGTTATGATAGATATTTTATGAAATAGAAATTAATACTTCATCCATGTCTCACAAGGATTAGTAATAAAGACATAGGTCCAATATATGGAAATTTGTAATCTTTGATGATTCCTTTTATAATTGTACCATTGGATGTTTTACCAAATTGATACACTTATGATGCAAGATATTCTGACTACAAATATATAAGTTTACTAAGAACAGAGATGATAATATAAGAAATTTTAATACAAAAAATGAAAGAAAACGCAAGGCTTTTTTGAGAATGAGCCATGAATCCTTGAATTAATCCATCATGCCAAAGAAAATTACAATTTCTCTATGGGATTAATACAAAAGAACAAAATTACACTGCCAAAAATACTCCCTAAACTAATTCTAACCCTCCTCTTTTGAAGTCCTTTGTTGTTTCTTATATCCTTTTTGGTTTCTTGAATGAATCCCTTCATTCATTGGAATGATTGCTCAACTTTCGCCTCGAAATATTCCTTCAAATATGGAACTGATTGATTTATTTTACTAAATTAATCTTGAATATGAGAATTTAAACAAGACTTGACACCTTGATTGATACGTTGTTCTTTGAACCCTGAATTAATTCCACAAAAAAAGTGAAACTCAACAATCGTTAGATCAACCTTAGTAAGCAATCTTAATTCTTGATATGTGGCATGATTAGAATTTAGCCCACATCCATCATGAAATTAATTTGGGATGTCTTAATAAGGTAAAGGTATTGCACATAATTTGAAAGTGAATGGGTATGATGTGGAACCATCCACACAACGATACCTTTTAGAAGTGGGACCCATCCCTACCAATTCGGTCTTAAACTCTTCTTGTATAAATTGTAGATTTTAACCTTGTACAAGAATTTACTGCGAATAGATTTTCAATAAAAGAACAGAATAGATACAATGGCAAATACACACATTACATAGAGATTTTTCCCCTGGAAACCCAAACCAGGAAAACTAGAATATTCTATATTCATTCACATCATACATTGTTTACAATACAATATACATATAGGATCCAGGGGCATTCAAAACCCTAATCCAGTGACTTGTATTAGTCAACAACCCTAATTCCTTAACCAGAAATAGAAAACCATTGGTGAAAAACCATGTGCCGAAAAAATGCCCAAAAATGGACATGAAAACCAAGAAGAAGAAAAAAGAATTAGGGCGTTTCCCTCGGACTCCTTTGTGCCTAACGCAACATAGACACTACTTCTAGTCATGCAAATAATATAACACATATCCAACATTCTCCCACCTTCTTTTTTTTGCATACATGGGGTTACAAGGTTACATAGTCAACAATCCATGGTAGCAATGCCCATATATCATGTGCACCAAGAGAACTTCTCAGTGCTCATAGATTTTTTTAATGAATCTGCAACATTCTTCAAAGTGTCCACCTTCATCAGTGACACCTTATTTTCTTCAACCATGTCTCTCAGAAAGTGATATTGAACATAAATATGCTTTGTCTTTGAATGATAAGTTGGGTTCTTCGCCAGAAAAATTGCACTATAATTGTCACACTTTATCCTTACAACTTGTTGTACCAACCCAATACCTGAACACAAAAATTTTAACTATACTACTTCCTTGTTTGCATGAGTGGCTACCATGTATTCATCTTCTGTAGTTGAAAGTTCCACTACAGACTGTTTTTTTCTCATCCAACTGATTTCTCCTCCAAACAGGTTAAACACATACCCACTTGTAGATATTCTATGATCCAGATCTCCATCTCAGTCTGCATCCACAAAGCCATGTATTTCCAACACTCTGTCCAAACCTGGTCTTCCCTTGTAGCACAATCCATAACTAGTAGTGCCACACAAATACCTAAAAACCCTCTTTATTGTTGTCTAATGCTCCTTTCTTGGTTTTAACATATACCTGCTCAAAACTCCTATTGCATGTGAAATGTTCGATTTAGCACATACCATTTCATACATCAAAATGCCATCCACACTCACATATATAACACGAGACATGTCCTCCTCCTCTTCATGTGTCTTAGGACACTAATCTGCAGATAAATTTACACCTACATGAATAGGGACCTTGATTGGTTTACATTCTTTCATATTAAACCTCTGCAATATTGTCTCAACATATTTTCTCTAATTTAACCAAAGTTTCTTGTTTTTCTAATCTCTTTTAATTTCCATTCCCAAAATGAAATTTGCAGCACCAATATCCTTCATGTCAAATTTAGAGGACAAATAAGTTTTCACGTCCTGGATAATCTCCTTGTTGTTTCCTATCAGCAACATGTCATCCACATACAAGACCAAATAAATCAAATGATCATCAATTAATTCAAAATACACATAGTGATCCTCTTTGCTTCTTTTGAAGCCAAGTCCCAGCATATAAGTATCAATTTTTTGATACCACATCCCTAGTGATAGTTTTAAACCATACAGAGACTTTTTCAGCTTGCATGTCAGCTCCTTCTTTCCCTTCACGGAAAATCCTTCTGGATTCTTCATATGGATTTCTTCTTCCATGTCCCCATGTAGGAATGATGTCTTCACATCCATATGTTCTACTTCAAAATCAAACGCAACAACAATAGATAACGGAAATATAATAGAAGTTAACTTGGAAACAGGAGAAAATATCTCACCAAAATCAATTCCCTCAACCTGGGAATAACCCTTTGATACTAACCAAGATTCGTATTTCTCCACCTTCCCTTCTGCATTCAGTTTCCTTTCAAATATACATTTTTTTCCAATGGGATTTCTTCCAATCGGAAACTCCACTAGATCCCAGGCCTCATTCTCATCCAAGGTTGTCATTTCTTCAACCATGGTCATTTTCTATAGTTTTCCATCCTCTGGATCAACTGCCTCCCTAACATTTCTAGGATCATCATCAATAATAGACAAAGAAAAATTTGAATGGAAATTAGATGGAGTATAACTTTCCGGTAGCCTTTTTTCCCGCACCGATCTCCTCAATACTTGAGCAAGAGGTTCTTCTTCTTATTATTCATTTTCTTCTGTAGAGTCCGATTCATCATCCTTTGGCTCAAACTTTGATTTCTCTATTTCTTCCTTACTTGGTAGGACTTATTGTTTGACAACATCCTTCATTTCTCTAAATACCACATCTCCTCTATACACAACCTTCTTAGTTTATGGGTTCCAAAGCTTATAACCTTTGAGACCATGTTTATGCCCAATAAATATACACTTTTCAGCCTTCTTATATAGCTTACTCATGTTTTCCTTTGGAACATGAACATAGGCCTCACAGCCAAATACCTTGAGATGTGTGAAAGAAGGTTTCCTACCAATCCATAGCTCTTGTGGAGTCTTCTCATCCAGTGTTGATGAGGGTGATATGTTGACTAGGTAGCATACAGTACCCACTGCCTCTACCCAAAATTCTTTCCCTAACCCGACACCACTGAGCATGCACCTTGATTTTTCCATCAGCGTCATGTTCATAATTTATACAACTCCATTTTGTTGAGGTGTATATGGAGTAGTCTTTTGGCTTGGTATACCACACTTCTTACCAAATTCTTCAAATTCATTCTCATAGAACTCTCCACCATTATCTGTCCTCAATGCCTTAATTCTTTTCTCTATTCGATTCTCAACAAGAGACTTAAACTCTTTAAACCTGTCAAAGACTTCATATTTCTTCCTGAGGAAATATATCCAAGTATTCCTCGAGAATTCATCTATAAATGAGACATAGTACACATATTTTCCCAATGATGGAACTGACATAGGTCCAAACACATCATTGTTCACTAGCTGTAAAATTCCTTCTGCCCTTGTTACACCAGAGGGGAATCTTACCCAATTTTGCTTCCCATATACACAATGTTCACAAAAATCAAAATCCAAAGAGCAGTTAGACATACCTTCAACGATACCTTTACCATGTAGTAGTCAAACACCCTTCTCTTCGATATGCCCCAGTCTTTGATGCCACAATATGACCTTTTCTCTAGAGACTCTAGGAGTTTTTTCTTCTTTTGCTCTATATTCAATAACACTGGAACTATTACAACAACCCTAATTCCTTAACCATAAATAGAAAACCATCGGCGAAAAACCATGTGTTGAAAAACCACCCATAAATGGATGCAAAAATAGAGGAACACCCAAAAATGGACATGAAAATCGAGAAAAAAAACTTTAGGGGCACTTCCCCCGAACCCCTGCGTAGGGGGGCTCCATCCCCCTGCAACCCCGCAAGGGGGGGCCTAATCCCCCTTCTTACTTCTAGTTGTGCAAATAATATAACATATATCTACCATAAATAATCTGACTAATGATCATGTCGATGCATAATGGCCCAGTGATCCTGGTGCCCAGATGGATCGGCACACCAGCTATCGGAGACCTGCATTATGGATTGCTCGAGGGCCCAGTGCGCCTATGAGCATGATGCCTCGGTATATCAATGAAGGCTACAAATTACATCATTATTGATATTATTCGGGTTCCACAAACATGTGGCGATTTCTCACTGATTAATAATGATGTTGATGTGGCAAGGGCAAACCATGTGTTGCCTAACTAGGCATGCTACTTGGTGCTTCTGGTGGTCCTTATTTTTCCACATGGTAGCAAGTGATTGGCTCTGACAGATACTATGCTGGCAGGCTGATGTGGCAAGGATCACTGGATATCATGGATTTGTGGTCTGCATTGCTTGGAAGATTTAAATCTAGGGGCCCGATGGTAAGATTCCTCGGTGAGCCTAATATATCGATGGATTAGCACACCAGCTATTGGGGACCTTGCTAGAATGGTTAACACTTTGTGAAGATTTAGAGAGCTCTATATGTCGATATACTTTGAGAATAAATATTATATCTGGATTGTCCATCTCGCCCCGAGAAACGATGTGAGTCGTTGATCTGATGTGATCAAAAGCCAAAATCGACTAAGGCCTCAACAACATCATGTTGATGTTGGTTTGGACATATGGCAACTTTCTATTGGTCCACATTAGTGTTGAGGTGGTATATAATCATGACACGGGTCATTTGTCTTTGATGTGTTGACATGTGTATATGGTGGGTTTCTTCTATCCATGTGGCAGCTTTCTATTGGCCTGACTAGTGACCTACTAGCATTAACTTCTCCATGTGTCCTTTGGGGGTTTTCCTCCTGCTTACGTCATTGAGGACACTTGTCAACCAATTTTTTATTGTTGGGGGGGGGGGTTGG
>JASDQU010011928.1:80621-96611 GCA_032191745.1 Picea mariana
TTGAAGGTGAAAATTTAAAGAAGACTCGACATCTTGATTGATATGTTGTTCTTTGAACCCCTAATTAATTCTGCAAAAAATGTAAAACTCAGCAATCCTTAGATCAACCTTAGTGAGCAATCTTGAACATTGATATGTGGACCAACTAGAATTTATCCCACATCGATCATGAAATTCATTTGGAATGGCTTAATAAGGTAAAGGTGTTCCCACACAATTTGAAAGTGAATGGGTAGGTTGTGGAACCATGCGTGCAGCGATACCTTTTAGAGGTGGGACCCATCCCTATTGTGTTGGCCTTAAACTCTTCTTGTATAAATAATATGATTGACGATCATCCTAGTGCTTGGTGGCCTGGTGACCTTGATGCCCGAATGGATCAGCCAACTGGCTATTGGCGACCTACATTATGGAGTGCTCACAAGATTAGATTCCCAAGGGCTCAGTCATATGATGAGCCTAATGCCCTGGTATATAAATGAAGAATGCAAACGACATCATTGATGATGTTATCTGGGTCCCACAAACACGTGGAAACTTCTCACTGGTCGATAATGATGTTGATTTGGCATAGGAAAACCATGTTTCACCTAACTAGGCATGCTTCTTAGTGTTTCTCATGGTTTTTCTTTTTCCACGTGGTATCCACTAATTGGCTCTGACGGGTGCTATGCTAACAAGATTATGTTGCAAGGATCATCGATCATCGACTATAGGAGATTTTTGGTGTGCATTGCTTGTAAGATTGAAATCCAGGGGCCCGGTGGTCTGATTACCCTTTGAGCCCAATATCCTAATGGATCGACACACTGGCTATCGGGAACCTTGTTGGAATGGTTAATGCTTCATGAAACTCTTGGGATCCCGATATGTCGATATACTCTGAGACTGAAGATCAGATTTAGACTACCGATCTCACCCCGAGAAATAATGTGAGTCGTTGATCTGATGTGATCAAAATCCAAAATTGGCTAAGGCCTCGACAATGTCATGCTAACATTGGTCTGGACACATGGAAAATTTGTATTGATCCACATTGGTGCTGAGGTGGAAGATAAGAATGACATGCATCACCCATATTTGATGTGTTGACTTGTGTATATGGTGGGTTTCTTCTATCCATGTGGTAATTTTCTATTGGCCTCATTGGTTCCCTACTGTAATTGACTTATCTAGGTGTCCTTTGGGGGTTTTCCGCCTGCTGACATCATTGAGGACACTTTTCAACCAAGCGTTGATTGTGGGGGGGTCTGGTGTGGTTAGGATAACCACGGGCTTGGGGACCAAAATTGATATGTTGGTGCCACATCATTTAAGTTCATACCATATTTAAGTTTCACGGCCCCCCTTATTTGTTAAAAATTGATCATGTTGGGATCATGTTGGGGGGCGCAATCAATGGCAGTCGCCGATCTTTGAACTTTATCATTTGTTGGATCTTCGCTCCATTGCGTTTTGAAACTGTAGTCGGTGGTTTTATTAACATCATAGTGAGGAAAAATAATAAAGACTTGAGACATAAACAGGACATTCCTTTATAACTTTAATCATTTTTATTCAATACAAAGATAAACTAGGAAAAAATAAAGGCCCCAATAATAATTTTCTTTTCTTGGATAATGACGAGATAACATTGGGACTTTGGCAATTAAATTTGGGAAAAAAGTCTATCTTGGTGATCTAATTGTGAGAACAAAATGACCATGAATTAGGAACTATGACTCGAGAAAAATGAATATTTTCAAATGGAAACAAACAAAGAACAAGAAAGACTTTGACTCATGGAAGGACAAGAATGCATTGTGGGACTAACCAAATTGGAGATTTTGAAGGCAAGAAACTTAGCAAAGTTTGTACAAATTTTGTGAAATTTCAATAAATTTGGTGATGTGAATTTATGTTACAATAGATCCTATAACATGGATATTCTAGATGGAGAAATTCTTTGATCTACACCAAGTTCCAACCTTACAAAAGGTAACTATTGTATCCTTGTCTTTAGAAAATGATCACTTTGTCTCATATCAATGGCTTTGTGAAAGAAAAAAAGACTATATTGTCTCTTGGTCCATTTTTATGGATGAACTTGTTGGATAACTGAGAGGGGGGGTGAATCAATAATAGAGAAATCTAATCCTTTTTAACCATATAATGCAAGTGTTATATAAATGTAGCATTATCATCCAATATTTGCAGAGTAAATAAACAATGAACAAATTAACAATCATACACATACACAATACACCAGTGTTTTTACACGGAAACCTAAAGCGGGAGAAAACAACAAAATGTTTTTTCTTATATGTCTTGAAGAATTACATTCATTGGAAGCACCAACTTCCTTTGTGTTCCAACTCCAATTGGAAGGAGGATCCAACCCCCTAGTTTCTAAGGGTACAACCTTAGGGAAGCTCCAACTCCCCAATTCTCTGGCTACAACCCCCTATGTTATTTGGATACAACCGGAAGGTGGATACAACCACTTGTCCTTGCCCCGTCCAACCTCCCTGGCGTATAAGTAAAGTGATGGAACCATTGTCACACTATCACTATGAGATATATAGTTGTAAACCTGTACCAATAAACCTGCACCAAACAACTTGTACCAATAACTTGAACCATGTATCAACCATGCATCAACATGTACCTCAACCTGTAATCAACCTGTACCATAAACAAGTGCATCAACCACGCACCAACTTGTACCAAACAACCTGTAATCAACTTGTACCATAAACAAGTGCACCAACCATGCACCAACCTGTACCTCAACCTGCAAACCTTCCTTAACTTTAACAACAAGAGACTATCATTTTCATCAAACTTTACTTTAGTCTCACATGACTAGTTTTGGATTAGTCAACAACCCTAACTTGAAATAATCATAACTATGTACCTGTAATGAATAAAGATTTGAAAATAGTACACAATGTTATTCAATGTGTTTTATTCAATTCCTCCAGGTGTCACTACTTGGAACCTCTCAAAAAAGGATTTATAGAAAAAATGACATACCTTGTTGAATTTTGGCTTATTCTAGAGAGTGAACTTGTAGAGCGTGCCCCGTACGGAATATTTGTTGTATGGATCTGAAAATATTACAAAGAATACTAAAGACTGTACTCTAACCAACACATTTTGTCTTACTAAATTTAGATTTGTTATGAATAAGTTATGACATTTTTACCTGAAACACATGTTTTAGACTAGTTTTGGGACTAGCCACAAACCCTATTTTCCACGGAGTGTAACTCCAAAAACACAACGAAACACAAGCTGAAATTCATACCACAGTTACTTGGATATGTTTTCTCAATGGCCTCCCAATTTCACGGTCTGAATCATTCTAGAAAAAATTCTATTGCGAAAATGGTGAGATGACCTGTAAATAACATACCTTAGAAAGCATCATCAAAAGAATTTATCCTCCCTTGAATTTCGGCCTTCTTAACTTCACCTTCCCTCTGAAATTTGGCTTAGATACCCTTTGGTTACCTCAATCACCTATAGATATTCAATATGCTCAAGTGTGATCAAAATGAGAGAGCCTTGCCTCTTATTTATACTCTCCAAGTAGCTTCCTTAGAAGCATCTTCTAGGCCACTTTGTCCACATAGTCACCTATGTCCAACTTTGCCCAAATTGCCACTTGTCCATGTATCCAATAGCCACTTGACCACTTAACCCATTTTCCACATTTTGGGGTTAACCTTCTTATAACCACTTTCCATAATTAGAAAGTGCTCCATTTACTTTATTATTCAAATAATCCTCTTTGACTTTGTCACTTCACTTTATTATTTAAATAATCCTCTTTGACTTTGTCACTTCACTTTATTATTTAAATAATTTCTTCTTTGAAAGAACTTTGACTTCTTTGACCTTTTGGGGTTTCAAGCCAATCATATGAGGGTCCTTCAACTTCGTAAGGCCATAACTCTCAAACCGTGAGGAGTTATGTGGTGTTCCACATACCACCGGAAATGGCATGACATGTACTATCCATCTAGAATAGTCTTACCTGAAAATATATCAAAAATCATACCATTATAAATCAAACAAACTTGGGTCCATTACCCAAACTTTTGTGCTACCGGAATTAGCTACTGGACTTTGTTCAAGGGTTGACATCAATGACAACCAACCCAATTAATCAATAGAACTAATAGCACATTATGGGGATATTAATAACAATACATTTTTTAGTCTATTGATAAATCTTCAACAAAGAGGTCCAATTACAGAACAAATTCAGCAATTCCATAAACTAAGTCTTTGGGTAAAGAATATCTCATAGGATAATTTGTTGGATCTCTTTATGGGCACTTTAAAGTAGAGCATTCAACATGAAGTGTGTCTCTTAGAACCTAAACCCCTAGAGAATGATTTCATTGTGGCTACTATAAGAGTGGTCACTAACAATTATAGAGTGAACCATGTTCCTCTCCTAACCTCACTCAATCGACAAGGTTGACACCTCATAAAATGGATGAAAGAAGAGAAAATGGATTATGTTTTAATTGTGACATAATGTACAGTGAGGGGAATATTAAGTGCGGTAAGAAGAAAGTATTATACATAGATAGTGAAGAGGAAGAATATCAAGAATTGAAACCATCCCAAGATCTAGAGCTAGAAGAGACTAGTTCAATGATATATTTGCATGCATTGGTCAGCATCAATACTCCACAAACCCTCAAATTGTATTCTATTAGACGAAGACAAGGACATTTAAATGGACCAATTATTAGAGTCCTACCTTAAATCCCCTATTTAGATGCATGTATGAGGCCACCTTCTTTGAATAAGACCCAGTAAGTAGTTAGCTAATAGTCACTCATTGTAATAAAGGGTCATTTTTAATAATAAGACCCAAATTAGTTAGTCGGCCTTCATTATAAGGGGCCCATAGGTAGTTAATATTATTTATGTATAGCTATATATTGAGTAGAAGGTTATGTATGGTTTTTTCAATAATTGTTATTGTATTTGGAGCATTGCTCTTAGGGGTTTCCCCCTTAAAGAGGATAGTGTACATAGCTCTTTATTCGTATATCTCTTTTCTCTTGTGTTCTCGGGTTTTGCACTACATCTCATGTGATTTCTCTAATTTTTTGTATTAAGTGTGCTACAAGTGGTATCAGAGCTCTTTCTTGGGAATAAAGTGGAATAATTTTTGGGCACGGAGTGGGAATTTTTTTTTTCTTTTAGTAGATTTTTGACGGAAAAAAAAAAAAGGACGACGGTATTTAGATCGATTTCTGAAATCTTATGTATAGAATTTGAAGAAACAATCCTAATATATAAATTCGTCTCGAAAAAATACCCAATTTAAAAAAAAAAAAATCATCCAAGACTGAGTCTGGAAAGTGGAGATATCATCTATTCAAAATATATAATTTTTAGGGTTTTTTCGATGATGGTTGTGAATTTCACAGATTGGATATTTTTTTACAGAGTGCATAGATTTCAATCAAACCATTTCCATTAGATCCAAAAAAAATGTGGCATTTCATAACTGGGGTCATAATATCCAATCAGATAAGTATAACTAAAGTTGTGATCGTTTTACTTTTTCAGCCTCAAGCCCTACCTTACACAAGTTATTTTTTTGTGATTCTAAGAGTTTTTTCTCGTGTTAACAAGCTCATAATTTTTAAATTTTTTAAGAGATGTTTTCTGACATCTTTAAATAGCAAAGTGATCTATCATTCAGCGAGTAAAACTGTAGTAGGGGAAGAATATATGTAGGAACTACACATGGTTTCACCTTGCCTTGTTGGAAACCCATGTAACCCATGTTGGTAGCTCTTCGAGTAGTACCGCATCAAATAGTACCTGTATATGGAATCTCACTTCCACATACCCTCTAGTATATAAGGATTTCCCTAGGTATACTTGAAACCATCTTTAAATAAGCTAATCGTTTGTCTTGTTGTTATAGTACACCGAGAACAGGACTCGAGGAGACCACTTTTTAGTACCTTGGTATTCGAGTAGTACGACTAAAGGAATAATTGAGCCTCCTTAGTGTCGTGAGATATTGGGTTGAGTACTACTATTGGACCCAACACATATATCAGAGAGCTATAGCACCTGATACTCCCTTGTCCTTAGGACCTACTCACCTTTTATGTGAGCTCACATAAAGTGGATATCTATAAACCACCTCATGCCAAATCCCCATAAAATATGGCCACCTGCTCTATTACTATTTTTTGACAATTTATCAATGCAAACGAAAATATGTTATAGAGAGTTACAAGAGAGTTTCTCACAATCGATCATAATAAAATGACCCTCCATGCTCTTTAAATAGAGCTCATGGACCAATCGTGTGTTAAGCCACAGATCAATGTAGTCATTAAGATCGAGGAGAATATGAGTCATCAGATCACTCTATGTCAGGAACATATCATGACCGTCAGATTACCTAGCTAAAAATGCATACCTCTCAAAAAAAATACCCAATTTCAAAAAATGAATCATCTAAAACGGAGTCCAGAAAGTGGAGATATCATCGATTCAAAATCTATAATTTTTAGGGTTTTTGGGTGATGGCCGCAAATTTCATAGATTGGATCATTTTACATTTTCAACCTCAAGCCCTACCTTGCACAAGTTATTTTTCTTAGGTTAACAAGCTCATAATTTTTAATTTTTTTAAGAGATGTGTTCCAGCATATTTAAATAACACAATGATCTATCATTCAATAGGTAAAACTATAGTAGAGGAAGAATACATGTAGGAACTACACATGGGTTCACCTTGCCTTGTTGGAAACCCCAGTAACCCATCTTGATACCCCTTCGAGTAGTACCACATCAAATAGTACATGTATATGGAATATCGCTTCCATGTATTCTCTAGTATATAGGAAGTTGCCTAGGTATACTTGAAACCATCTTTGGATAAGTTAATCAGTCATCTTGTTGTTATAGCACACGGAGAATAGGACTCAGGGAGACCACTCTCTAGTACCTCAGTAGTCGAGTAGTACGTCTAAGGGCATAGTTGAGCCTCCTTAGTTAGTGCCCTGAGATATTGGGTTGAGTACTACTATTGGACCCTACACGTATATCAAATAGCTATAGAACTTGACACTCCCTTGTCCTTATGACCTAGTCACCTTTTTTTGTGAGCTCACATATGGTGAATATCTATAAACCACCTCATACCAAATCCCTACAAAATATGGCCACCCTCTCTACTACTAGTGTTCAACAACATAGTTATTCCAACAGAGGATGAAAACTTTCAGTAACCACTCACACAACCATATCAAAGATCAACACATCGATGTTTTTATGTGGTAAAACCCCTGTGGGGAAACATCCACTGCCCCAACCAACGCGGCCACTTGAATAAATTTATTAATGCAAAAAAAATATGGTATAGAGAGTTACAAGATATTTTCTCACAATAGATCATAAGAAAATGACCCTCCATGCTCTTTAAATAGAGATCATGGACCAATCAGGTGTTAAGCCACATATCAATGTAGTCGTTAATATTGAAGAGAATATGATTCGTTGGATCACTCTATGTTGAGAACATATTTTGACCATCGGATTACCTAACTATAAATGCATACTAAAGAAACACACTAAGAAAAACACTTTTACCTAACGACACATTAGACCAAGTTGATATTAACTAACTCCTAAGTCTCTAAATATTCTAACATCCCCCCTTAAGAACAACTTGGGATAAGATTGAACGATATGAGAAGAAAGGAGGCATTAGATCCTATCCCTCCTTACGAGACTTTGTGAAAATGTTTGCAACTTGATCTTCTATGGTGAAAAAGAACACTTCAATAACTCAATCATGAATGAGCTTTCTGTTGAAGTGCATGTGTAGCTCAATATGTTTGTTGCACTAGTGATGAACTGGATCTTTGGCAATCTTGATGGCACTTTGATTGTCACACCAAAGGGTGATCAGATGTTGTTGGAATCCAAACTATGAAAGGATCTGTCAAAACCACAAGGCTTCTTGACTTGTATTAACCATTGCTCAATACTATGTTTCTGCTAAAGAAAGAGAAATGACATGTTGTTTCTTACAATCCCAAGTGGCAGATCTAGAACCAAGGTTGAAAACACAACTTGTAGCAGCCTTTTGATCATTAGGGTCATTGGCCCAATCTGAATCGGTGAAACCAACCAACAAAGGAGTCCCCCATGAAAGCCATTAGAAAGCAACTAAAATGATACTTCGATGTGTCTGGGGTATAGTTCAGTTCAAGATACATTAAAGTTTGGGTTGGATTCCTTTGTTGGTTGGTTTCACTGATTCATATTAACCATTAACCATCCATAGTAAATTGGAGATGATCATTAACCATCCGTAGCAAATTGCCTCGAAGCATGTAGAAACACCACAAGCCACTGTCATCGAGAGGTTTGAAGCAAGTGGTATAGAATCAAAATGCTAGATATTGATTGCCACATTTCCAATAAAAATCTAATCGAAACTTTCTATCCAAAAATAAGGACAAATTCTACAACAATTCTAGAGGGCTCTATTTCAATATTCAATCACTAAGTAGGGTTGGGTTGGATTGCATTACGGTTAAGCATAAGTTGTGCTATACTAGCCTACAAAATTTACAAAAAACATGGCCAAACCAGCTCCAAAAGCCTCAACTTTCAAACGACAACAACCATTTCACTATGATTTTTGCATACACAAGGGTATGATGCATTCTACAACATGCATCATGCATTTTTTTCACGAATTTTTCTCAACTAGACATGATAACTCCAAATCCTTTGCAAGAACCCATGGAAGTTCTCTACATTAGTTGTGGGGAAATTATGTTTGCAGTCCATCCTTCAAGAGAGAATGAGCTTCATCTTTGTCTACACGATGTCGCAACTATGTGTTCTAATGGCATACATACCATGATGAACATCACCATTGTCATCCTCTCCACTTTCAGCTTCATTGTTGTCATTCATATTACTCTTACCACTTATTTTTTGGACTAATGTCCTTGCTACACCGTCATTCTCTATTATGTCTTGCATTTTTAATCATCTAAGTCGTTGAAAATTCAATCACCTTAAACATATTAACAAAATGCTATCAATTTATCAGTAAGTGTAAGGCCTAGAGTGCCAAGCTTGGGCGCACACACTTCTACCATAGATCGAAACGAAGAAAATTGAGAAACCAAAATGCTCGATGCATTTGAAGAAACAAAGTCTTCATATATGGGGAGAGTTGGGGTTCCTTGGACATGCGACATGCCAAGGGGCAACTCCACTTGAGATGCCTTGCGACACAAGTCAGACAACATACAGTTTGACGAAGGGTTGAGGGCAAGACTTGGGTGAACCACCAACCAGACGAATCAACTAAGGCATGAAGAAGGAGTCGCACTCACCCAAACAATGGGTCAATTGGATAGATGGGGGACTCGAACAGGAGCTCAATGGGTCAGCTAGATGACATAACACAAGTATCATTGGTGTTGCCAAGAAACGTTGTGGTGTCGCATGCCCTCAAGGTGTACAATCATAAGGCACATTGTGGGGACATGACAGTAGGTCTCTCAAGAAAAGATTGCATAAGGTTTAGTGCAAGACAATTATCAAAAAAAAAAAATTAAAGGGACTTAAAGTTAAGATGGTCATGGTAAATAATAAATCCAAATGTTCATCATGGGTGTTTGGATCCAACAGATAATAGATCATGGTACGAAGTTGTTATTTGATCCTTTGAAGTATGTAGATATGTCCATATCATACATTTAAGAAATCAAATGGGCAATTGTTGGTCGAATGAGTCACAATCTCTAAAGGATAATTGTTTATAGGCTATTAGTGAGTCCCCTTCAAGGAAAATGAAAGTTGGAAGAGTGGAGTTACCCCACTTTCCTTTCTATAAATTTAATGAGATGGAATATTAATGAGTGAGGTTTTAATATATTTAGTAATTGATGTGGTTGATTATTGTTAATGTTGAACATCAAGGTTTAACCTTCATCACAATATGAATAGAAGCGAAATAGGAGGGGTAGGCCTTTAGCAATTGAGTGCTTTTGGTATGATAAAGTCAGTCCAGCTCTAGACAACAATATGTATATTCTACTTTTTTGGTTGCAATATAAGTTTTTCATTATCCAAATAAAAAAAAACATTGACTACAATATCAAGATTGATTTCCATTTTTAAAAGGAGCTTCATATATCCCAACAATTCCTTTGAAAGGTACACAAGAATGAAGAATTTTTCCCATGTCAAACAAAGGAAGCAAGAAGAGTCCTTACTCCATGCCAATATATCTTATTTAACAATTTCAAATGCATTTTAATTCCACCAGTGCAATCAAGAACTCATCTCCATATTGTTAATGTAACTAATTCATAATTGAGCCACTAGGACTTTTGCTATTAATTATTTATTAACTAATTCTATATCTTCAAATTCATTTTCCTTCATTAATTTGGGTAAAGATTTCGTAGTCTAACACACTTTCTTCATTGACAATATATACAAAATTCTCTTCATAAAGATCTTGCAATATATTTGGAGTTCCCTTTACACATTTACCTTTGGCAATTACAAATCTCTAACATCAATTTTAATCATCTTATTACCTATCAATAATCTAGATTAAAATTGATCGATAATGTGTTATAATCTTCTTATTAGGTAATCTAGACTAATCTTCTTATTACCTAATGTGTTATAATCTTAAATTTTAATCTAGATGCCACCTTTGTAGCATCTCATGTTTACACATTAGTAAGTCAACCTTCATTTAGGAACATCACTTTCAATGCACAAAGAGGGGTAAACATGTCACAAGCAAGATTTGAATTGACACAATTGTCCCAAACCACAAACCACAACTTCACCCACCACAAATTGAAATTTCAAAGTAAAATCAAATCTTTGAATTGACATAGATGAACAAAATTGTAACTTGAACAACAAAAATATGTGATTTGAACCATTTGGAAATTCTCAAATTCAAGGAAAGATCACCCAAAACTGGGGGATCTAATTCCCAGTTATACAATGCCTACATTCAATTGTAATATGCATTTATAGCACATATCATTGTCATACTTGAAACAGTTCTACACACATCTAAAAGAAAATAATAATGGGTGTGAGCCATGTCCTTAATCTATTTGGGAAGCTCTTATAGAAACCTACCTATATCTATGACAAATTTGGGAATATCATACAAAAACCACACAAATTTTTCAGTGTAGTGATGACTCTTTCTACTTGTAAGCTATCAATATTCTAAAATTTCAATATTTACTCTTTCAATTCATATATGCTTTTAATACATCACCACCAAAAGCCACTAAAAGCTACTCTTTATATTACTTATTACCTTCCTTTGAAAATCTAAGTACTTATTGCACTCTACTGTAAAAACACCAAAAAATCATTCAAACTATGAAATGTTACTTTCACATCTTTTATTCATAGATTCTTTATTATCAAAATTCATTTCGAAAATTTATTTGAAAAAAGAAAATGCAACCTACTAGTTCATTGTTAACTTTTTCAGTTTTTCTCAATTTGACTAGTTATATCATCATCATAAAAAAAACACACATGTATTCATCTCCATGTTTTCTTAATCCAATAAAACTTCTCTCACAACTTGTAAGCTCTCTATTCTAAAATTTCAATATTTACTCTTTCAATTCATATATGTTTTTAATATATCACCACCAAAGGCTTATCATATATGTTTTTAA
The DNA here is from genome assembly GCA_032191745.1 of Picea mariana. NCBI lineage: Eukaryota > Viridiplantae > Streptophyta > Pinopsida > Pinales > Pinaceae > Picea > Picea mariana. The sequence continues at coordinate 92,357 of JASDQU010011928.1, forward strand.
TATATCACTACCAAAGGCCACTAAAAGCTACTCTTTAGCTTACTCATTTAGTTCTAGGGATCTTAAATAAACAGGTACAACTCATTTAGTTCTAGGAATCTTAAATAAACAAGTACAAAAATGCATTGAGTTATCCCAACTACATATATTTAGTCCCCTTTAAACCTTTGTAAAAAATAGTTTGTTTCTATAAATACATATAAAACTTTCATGCATGCCCCATACCTTGTTCCTTTCTCAATTCATATATGTTTTTAATATATCACCACCAAAGACCACTAAAAACTACTCTTTAGCTTACTCATTTAGTTATAGGAATCTTAAATAAACAAGTACAAAAATGCATTGAGTTATCCCAACAACCACATATATTTAGTCCCCTTTAAACCTTTGTAAAAAATAGTTTGTTTCTATAGATACATATAAAGCTTTCACGCCATACCTTGTTACTTTCTCCTACTCTTCATGCAAAACTACACCCCTATATTTTGAACATTGAACTACCTTTTTTAATTATGTGTTTTTCAAAACACAACCAACAATTTTTTTCATGCAAAACTACACCCCTATATTTTGAACATTGAACTACCTTTTTTAATTATGTGTTTTTCAAAACACAACCAACAATTTTTTTCAATTATGTGTTTTTCAAAACACAACCAACAATTTTTTTCAGATACTTTCTTCTTCCAATTCTTATTACCTTTCTTTGAAAATTTATGAAAATTTAAGTACTTATTGCACTTTACTGTAAAAACTCCAAAAAAAAACATATTCAAACTATGAAATGTTACTTTCATTTTTTAAATTCATAAATTCTTTATTATGGAAATTCATTTAAAAATGAATTTAAAAAAAATGCAACCTTCTAATTCATTATAATGACAGACTTAGACTTTTTGCACTTTCAGAGATAAATTGCTAATTAATATTGACAATTGCTCATTAATATCCATGAGTTTAAAAAATGTAAAATGTACATCGGTGTGAACACAATGAGACTCTTCATCAAACTTCTCAACTTTTCCAAAGAAAATAAAATTATCAACTACTCAACTTTTCCAAAGAAAATAAAATTTATGAACTTGGCATAACTCTGAATAAAACAAAAACCAAATTATGAACTTGATAAATCTTGATCAAACCAAAAACAATAATAATTAATCTAACAAAATATTTCCCATGATCTTATCCTCCACTTTTGTCCAATGGCGATGGAATCAACTTATCACCAGCGATCGCAATGGTTGAAAACCCATTGCAATGGACCACCTCCCAAATGTACCCCATGGTTGAAAGACACTCGATCTAAAGGAGCACAGCTTCATTACATAAAAACAGGAGGCAACCATTTTCATAAATAAAGGTCTTCTAAAGGAGCACACAATCTACATCCAAAAGAGTCCATCCATTCTTATATTTTATTTTCTTAAAAATATGAAAACCCACATACATACCCCAGACTACCCCAGACTAATCTAATATTTTATTTTCTTGAAAATATGAAAAAACACACATCCCAGACTAATCTAATATTTTATTTTCTTAAAAATGAAAAAACACACATCCCAGGCTGTAATCTAATGATGCGTTTGGACAGTAATCTCATGATGCGTTTGGACACCGGAATCTCAACATCTAATATAAGGTCATATCCCCAACTACAGGGACTAAACTTTGTTATGCTAATAAATAAATAAACATTACTAAGAGCTTGTAAACAAATATTTGCATCAATGGTTAGCCGTCTAATCTAATGGATACTATCTCTAAACTATGGGTTTACGGTTGGCCTTGCCATAAAACCTCTGAAGACCCAAATTCTTCAGTTGGGTTGTCTTCATGATTTTTCCCCTAATCACAAACATGTCAAACCATTTTAATAAATAATTCTATAATTCACAAGTATCTTGCATCATCACAAATACAATAGCCATGGATCAAACGGGATTTTTCCCCTAATCACAAGCATGTCAAACAATTTTAATAAATAATTCTACAATTCACAAGGATCTTGCATCATCACTAATACATTATCCATGGATCAAACGGTAGGCAGGTTAAAAGTTCCCCTTTGTTATTGGACAAACTTTTATGCTGTAACAAAGAGATTCGTCTAATAAAAAATGGAACTCTTAATAAACAATGAATGGTGTGGTCTCTCCTTTTGAGTTGGTAGATGCAACAAAGGTGGTGGCTCTAAACAGTTCAATTTTACTTGATAAAAAATCACTAGCCCACAGCACAAATGCATCTCTTCCGTGATTTGGCATTAGTTCATCGTTTCAGGACTTAAAATCTCTCAAATTACTTGCTTTAACAGCATCGAAAATGCATATCCATGAGATTATTAGTGTGAAAATTGCGGTCCTCAACCTAAAATTCATTTGAATCATAAAATACCAGTGTTGGATCAAAAACCCAGAGGCATAGTGTTGGATCAAAAACCCAGAGGCATCCTTATATTTTTGCTTCCATTCGGAATTTTGAGCAATACAAATGCCACATTGGCAGAAACCTCCAATACGAACTAAACTATTAAACCATACACCGAGAATAAAAGAAAAAACTTTATGTGATGCTGCAAGGAATTCAGCAGCCACGCATACAAACGATAGAAAAGTTTTATTATAATTCTAACAAAACAATGGAGCTGCCCACAAAGAGAGGCCGGATCTTTATATGTCGAGGAGATTTGATTCTTGGTACTCACCCAACAGGCCTCTCCCAAAATGTCACCTCTCTTCAGTATGTAGTCAGCAGGCTTGTAAGGTCCCTCAAAACAACCGAGCTGCCACAAAGAAATGTTAGTTCCTTCATTGGCAAAACAGCGAAGACACCCAACAAGTCATCCGAAATGTTAGATCTTTTTCAGTATCGGTAGTGGGCAGGCTTGTAAGGTCCCTCAACAGGCACATTGATATACTCTGCCTGATCAGGAGAAAGCTTTGTTAGCTTGGCACCCAACTTAGGCAAGTGCAGAGCAGCCACCTTCTCATCTAGATGCTTAGGCAGCACATAGACCTTCTTCTCATACTTTCCTGATTTCCTCTCGTTCCAGAGCTCTAACTGAGCAATGACCTACAGCGAAAAGTAGAGATTATGCACCATACATTGATCTCTGTAACAGTAGATCATACACGACAATATAATTAAGGGATTGGTATGCCTGAGTAATCTAGTATGTATAAGCAATGGTTGTAGGGCTTTAAGAATATTTACCTGGTTTGTAAAGGAGCAAGACATGACAAAACTTGGGTGGCCAGTTGCACAACCCAAGTTCATCAGACGTCCCTCTGCAAGAACAATGATGCCACTCTTGGTGTCAGGGAACACCCACCTATCCGTCTGAGGCTTGATGGTAATCTTCTTAACACCAGGGAAATTTTCAAGGCCTTGCATATCAATCTCATTGTCAAAGTGACCAATGTTACAAACAATGGCATTGTTCTTCATTTTCCTCATGTGATCCAGCATGATGATGTCCTTGTTACCAGTGGTTGTCACAAAGATATCAGCAGTGCTAACTACATCCTCTAGGGTCAGAACAGGAAGGCCTTCCATAAGAGCTTGCAGGGCACAGATAGGATCAATCTCTGTAACAATGACCCTAGCTCCAGCAACCTTCATGGCTGCAGCACAACCCTTGCCAACATCTCCATACCCACAAACAACAGCAACCTTACCAGCAATCATGACATCCGTAGCTCTCATAAGACCATCTGGGAGAGAGTGCCTACATCCATACAAGTTGTCAAACTGCAAAAGAAGAGAGAGAATCAAAATATATACAAACTGCATATCAAATAGAAAAAAAAAAAGATCTGAGAATTTCCATTACTTCAAAGCCCAAATCTGAGAATTAGATCTGGCCCTAGACCTAATTCACAATACTTCGAAGCCCAAATAACAAACTTTCAAACAAGCCGAAACAGCTTTCAAAACCTTGGCATTAACCCATCATAACCCAATAATTGAATATATGTAAGGTCCTTGAATTTAAATATGAACTTGCTTCTACTACCAGGAAATCACATTGATTCAACACCCTGAACATTAAAATGTTTTAAATGTAGTGCAAACTAGCGAGTCCGCTAAAATGTAATGCAATTTAAGCAAGTATACAAAAAGTATCATGGTATGCTCTCAATGACCGCAAAGAATAGACATCTAACAAACTCAGTGCAGCTCACAACATGAATGAGACCAAACTGTCTCTAAAACCATATTTGATCCATGATTAAGATTAGCATTA
>JASDQU010011928.1:130062-142445 GCA_032191745.1 Picea mariana
TGTTGATGCATTCATTAGTTGTCAATCTGGAGAAATGACAATTTCCAATGGCACTCAAAGTCAGAAACTTATCCTTTTTCCTCCCGCCCAACCAGCCACAGAAGTCCCTCTCTAGTTGGAGAATCCATATGGGGAGGAGGACTATACCCATCCCTTGTTGACACTTGAACAAGTAAAAGGAGTACAAGAACACTCTGAATAACAAATCCTAAGTCTATTCTTGGCTGCTTTGGCATGCATTGACTATCCCCAATCTTTCCCCAACTACACACAGATCTTTAGACCTGAATTTCAATAAATTTGGCACCCTTCTACTTCTACAACAACCACTCTTTTGCAAATAGAGGAAGGGAAGGAGTCTACTATCCAAGTTGTAGAAATCAGACTTGAGAAGTCCCTGTATATCAATGCTAGCCTAGAAACAGATCAACAACAAAAGCTGGTACAAATGATTCAGGGGCAATCTAATGCGTTTGCATGGGATTACTCTGACATGAAATGGATCCACCCATATACATGTATGCATCATATTTACACTAACGATCAAATTAGACCTATCCGACAACCCCAGAGAAGAATGAACCCAACCTTGAAAGATATAGTAAAGGAAGAACTCCAAAAACTCCTACAAGCTAATTTCATTTACCCTATATCAGATAGCAAATGGGTCTCCCCATTAGTTATTGTACCAAAGAAAAATGGGAAATGGAGTATTTGTGTGGACTTTCGAGAGCTAAACAAGGCCACCTATAGAGACTACTTCCCTTTACCTTTCATAGATTAGGTCTTGGATACTTTATCTGGGAAGAGGTACTTTTCTTTTCTGGATGGGTTTAGTGGCTACAACCAAATACAAATTTTACCAGAAGACCAGGATAAGACCACATTCACCTACCCTTGGGGAACCTATGCTTATAGGGTTCTCCCCTTTGGGTTATGTAATGCCCCTGCTACCTTTCAGAGGGTTGCCTTGGCTATTTTCTCCGATCTGACTCATGATTGTGTGGAAGTCTACATGGATGACTTCACGGTATATGGGGATGATTTCCAACAAGCATTGGATAATTTGAAGAAGGTACTGGTTAGATGTAAAGAGACCAACCTCTCACTCAGTCACGAAAAATAAAGAATGATGCTTACTGAAGGAATCGTTCTAGGTCACCACATCTCCAGTATCGGAATAAGAGTGGACCCTGCCAAAATCGAAATTATTTCCCAAATTAAGATCCCTAGTTCACAAAAGGAAATCAGAAGTTTCTTAGGGCATGCCAGCTACTATAGGAGGTTTATTCAAAATTTTACAAACCTAGCTGCCCCCCTTTTCAAACTACTAACGAAAGATGTTGAATTCTGTTGGGATGAGCAATGCCAAATCTCCTTTGAAATCTTAAAAAAAAACTTTCAAGTGCTCTTGCTTTGAGAGGTCCAAACTGGTCTCTTCCTTTCCATATCTATACAAATGCCTCAAATACCGCTTTGGGAGCTGTATTAGGACAAAGGGAAGGGTAGATTCCTTATGCTATATACTTTTTTAGTAAGAACCTCTCACCTGCTGAAGCAAACTATACTGTCACATAGAAAGAATTCTTATCAGTAGTACATGTCATCAACAAGTTTAGACACTATATAACAGGATACAAAGTTTTTGTGCACACAGATCACTCAACTATCAGATTTCTAATGAATAAACCTGTTACAAATGCTAGAATAACTAGATGGCTCTTGTTACTACAAGAATTTAATATCACTATCATAGACAGGCCTGGAAGAGATAACTTGGTCACTGATTTTCTGTCTAGGCTTATCCATATAGGTGACAGTACTCCAGTAGATGATGATTTTCCGAATGAAATTTTATTTTCCATTTCTACTTTCACCCCTTGGTATGCAGACGTAGCCAACTATTTGGTAACCAACAAACTGCCTCAAGGTATGACATCCAGAGAAAAACAGAGAATCATTCAGCTAAGTGCCAATTATATGTGGCATGAAGATACCCTATACCGAATAGGACCTGATTTGGTAATCAGAAGATGTGTCCGGGAAGATGAAATGCATGATGTCTTCAGAGCCTGCCATGATAGCCCATGTGGAGGCCACTTTGCTGACAAAAGGACAGCTTACAAAATCCTACAATCTGGCTATTATTGGCTGACCATTTTTAAAGATGCAAAGAAATACATGACCAGCTGCGATGATTGCCAAAGAATGGGAAGACCTACATCAGTCAATGAAATGCCACTCCAAGCCCAAGTAGTAATCGAACCCTTTGAAAAATGGGCCTTAGACTTTGTAGGACCTATCAATCCCATGTCCCAGAAGAAAAAGTACATATTAGTTTGCACAAAATATGTAACAAAATGGGTAGAAGCCAAGGCCCTATATTCAGCTAATGAACAATCTGTTATAGATTTTCTCTTTGAGGAAATTTTCACTCGTTTCGGGGTACCTTGGGAGATAGTCACTAATCAAGGAACACAATTCACCTCAAATTTGGTTAAGGCCCTTACCGAACAATACAAGATCAGACACAAAAAGTCTTCACCCTATCACCCCCAAGCCAATGGTCAAGTAGAATCGACCAACAAAGTGATAGAGGCCATCCTCACTAAGACTATTCAACTGCATCACAAAGACTGGGCTGATAGGTTTCCTAAGGCCTTGTGGGCCTATAGGACAGCCTGGAGAAATACAACAGGCCACACACCATATGAGTTGGTATATGGGAAGCAGGTACTACTGCCCATAGAGTTTCAAGTAAAGACCTTCAGAACTGCCATGTAATTAGGAATGGACCTGAATGAAGCTAAAAAATAGAGGCTATTACAATTGAATGAGCTTGATGAGATAAGGCAAGATGCTCTACAAAGAACCACCCTGATACAAGAACAAAGGACCAAATGGCACAACAAGTACATTAAACAGAAGTCCTTCCGGCCAAGTGATTGGGCCCTCCTATATGATAGTAGATTCAAAATTTTCAAAGGCAAATTGTCTACCAGATGGATGGGGCCCTATGAGGTTGATACAGTATATGACAATGGTGCAGTAAGGATAAAGACTATTGATGAAAATTGTAAATGGACATCGACTGAAGGTTTATCACAAACCGCTGTCAAAGGATGATTTTGTCAAAAATGTTCTTCAGACTGCCGAAATGCAACTGGTAAGTGAGAGGGTTTTCCCTCCTGCTGACCTACCATAGTAAGTTCAAATTGTATAAATGCATTTTCTGTACATAGGTGTGTCATGAGATGAAGTTTTTTTATTTTTAACTAACAAAGACAAAAGAAAAATTGGTGGTGTTCCCATGTAGATAAACAAATAAGGAGGACAGCTACCAGAAAGAGTCTTCTTTAAGTTTTCTGGACTCTTTAAAATTGAAAACATCGGTGAGCAGGAACTGACCCAGGCTCGATAAAAATCCACGGGACAGTATAGAGAGTTTCCTTTAAGTTTTTCAAACTCTTTAAAATTGAAAACATCGGCGAGCAGGAACTGGCCTGGGCTCGACAAAAATCCACAAGACAGTATAAAGAGTTTCCTTTAAGTTTTTTGGACTCTATAAAATTGAAAATACCGGCGAGCATAAACTAATCTGGGCTCAAAAAAAATCCACAGAAAAGTAGTAGTTAGGATTATTATCGTGTTGTAATAAAAGAGGAAATGCCAGCAAAAGTGTGGTCACCTTGGCTCCAGAAGAAAAGGAGTTATGTCATCTCAATTACTGGTCATTACAGAGTACCCTCCTATTATAAAGCTTTCCTGCATTATTCCTCTATAAACTTTGGCAACTGCATGGTTTTTCAGATGGATTTGACCATAGAACACCAGCTATTTCTATAAATCACTGTCACCAGAATCAGTGTCAAGATTTTTAAGCTCGAGAAAGTTCATTTTTGTGCTTATCTCACATCAATGATCACCTCTATGTATGAAGGGCCACCAAATCATCTTGTTGTGCCTATCCAGTACCGGATCCTATCCATTATAAAAGAAGAAGCCTTGCGTTATTCCGGTATCAACTGCAAATTTTACACACAGGTGATCCGACACTCAGGTAATCAGGTGATCTTGTACCAACTGCAAATTTTACACACAGGTGATCCGACACTCAGGTAATCAGGTGATCCTGTACCAACTACAAATTTTACACACAGGTGATCCAACACTCAGGTAATCAGGTGATCCTGTACCAACTACAAATCTTACACACAGGTGATACAACACTTAGGTGATCCTATACCAACTGCAAATTTTACACACAAGTGATCTGGCACTCAGGTAAACAGGTGATCCTGTACCAACTGCAAGTCTTACACACAGGAAATCCAACACTTAGGTGATCCCGTATCAATTACAAATTCTACACACAAGTGATCCAATACTTAAATGATCCAGTACTGGTAAGAATATGACCGGTAACGTTCATCATGTTTCCAAGTCGTTGTCAAATTATTAGTGTGAGGACATACATATTCGACATTTTTTTCGTATTATTTAAAGGAATTAGACTAAATATGCATTTAGAACATCTGGTTGCTCTTGGATCATGACGTACCCCTGTTTTGTCACGAATCTCTGTAGAAATCTTAGACCTCACTTTTGTGAGAAGGAAGTGTCCTACGAAACATAAAAAATGCAAAATCACGATATCTGTTATCAGATCAAACTCCCTCCGTCTATATGATAAATAAACCCCATGATTAGTTTCCGTACTATATGAGACGACGTGAACCACGAATCTTAGCATATCAAGTAATGATCCCAGTCGATTTCATATACACGAGTCCCGATCATAACAACCACCTCCTTTCGTGAATATCGTCCACCACCAAGCTTCCTACGAATATGGAAACCATTAGTAGATCCGACTTACCTCGCCATATCATCATGAGTATCGACATGACCATTGTAATCTACACTTCCATTCATAAATGCTCCTTTGGATGGCTCCGCCATCCAGATGAGCATTATTTACCCTTATTGTCACACTATCTACAGACACCCTATGCCTTCGTATCCCTTGTATTTTTCTCCCAACCGATACTCTATCATCCGGTACTCAACCCTTGACCTTTTGTCTGTGCATTATCCACCCACGAGAATTGCTTAAAATAGTATGGGGGTCGACAGACATGAACCAATATTTCAAATATACAAAGAAACAACAGAATATCAGGCTTGTAAGAAAAAATATGAACAGGCAACGTGGGTACCATTCTTGGAGAAATTTAAGGGCCATCATGAGGGAATGTATCTCGTCTTTGTGCAAACCTATGATGGAGAGAACGTGTAGCTTGGGGATGTGAAGTTAAAAATTACAGAGGCCACTATAGCAGAGGCCACGAGTCTCCCGATGGCTGGAGAAAGATACTTCAAAAGAGTAATCGTAGACAAAAAGCTCTGTCAACAATTCATCAAACCATAACATCACGACCTTGATTGGACCAAGGGCGTCCCTCAGAGATATATCAAAGAAAAGTATTTGACAATGCTTATAAGTCTGCAGAAATTCCTCACCTGTGAGGGAAGGTATGTCGTGACCTTCATTTATCATTTAAAGCTTTTGTCACATTTTGAGGGAGGACCAAAGATAAATTTTGCCCATTTTTTATGGATGAGTTTAAAGAAAATGGCAAGAGGGGTGAGGTCAGTTTCTAAGAAACCCAAGACTAGTCTTCATCATCACGGTTTAATCAAACTTCTGGTTGTTCATGCTCTAAAAACACAAGGGGGTAGTTGGAAGCAGTTGCTCCAACAGAGCTTCGCTCAAGAGAAATCCAAGTCAGTTGAGACACAGGAGGCGGGGACACATAGTGAAGGCTCAAGAAGAAAATCAAAGAAAGACATGGCATCAGGAGGTAAAGAAGACACTGCTGCAACCAACTCATCTCAGCCCATTGAGAAATCAGTGACAAAAAAGTTTGTCGTGGGGGAGACTGTTATATCAAGAAAGAAGACAACCACTCAATTCCAGAGAGTAAGCTCTACTTCGGTGCAAAGGGGTAAAAGACGAAAGGAGGGCTCAGAACCATGTGGTCAGTTGGATAACGTTCCCAAAACAATTATGGAAATGCCATCAGAACCAGCCAGTCAAATAGAGAAGACCCCTAACTTCCAGTTACAAAGCAAGAAAAAGTCTGCACCAGCTGAAGCGTCTAGCTCAGTCCTACACCCTAAAGACCAATGGTCATAGAATAAGAAACAAAAGAAGGAGACAGATCAACAGGGTATTTTACTAGAGCCAACTGCAAAACCCCCTCCAAAATCCCCTAAAGAATTGAAAAGTATTTCTGAAGTTACTCGACCTTCCCAAAGCTCAGTTGGTGGCTTGAAGGAGACTGCTAAGGTGACAAGTAAAAATAGAAAGAAACTAGAAGGAAAGGAGGCACATGTTCCAGAGCCCATGCCTCAATCTTCCAGGTTAGGAATATGGGTTTGCTAGCAAAAGCAAACCCCATAATTTACAGTTCAAGCCCGCAAGATAAAGGTCCAGTAACACAAGAGGTACAGATGTCCAGGCCTGCCCCTATCAGTAAATCTAAGAAAATAAAACTGTTTGAAGAAACTCCTACCCCTGTCAGCAAGTCTAAGAAAGCCTCGCCCCCCGTACGCAAGACTACCAGAAGTATGGCTAAAAAGGAGACAATTCCAAACATACCTTCTCCTCAAAGAGAACCTATGGATATTCCAAGTTCTCCAGACAAAGAAAGTGGTTGGGGAGCTACCACAAGTGAAACAGAAGGACTGGTAACAATAAGTGAGACAGAAGGATTGGTAACAGAGACTTTGATGGATTTGAGGAAGGGAGAAGAAGATCGAGATGTGGTAACTCAAGAAGAATTCACACCGAGTCCAGGCAAATCCTTGAGCAGACGAAAGATGATAATAAAGGCTCTGAGGAGTCTGAGGAAAGAAAAAGAGGCCCGAGAGATGGTGGCCAAGGAAGTGCTCACACCAAGTCCATACCAGTCCCTGAATGAACCAACATTATTAATAGAAATTGAGAGATTGAAACAAGAAATTGAAGAATACAAAATATTGTACAGGCATATCAAGGTAGAGAATGCAGAATTGAAGGAGCAGCATGCGAAGGTCTCTGCCAAACTTAACAAAGTCTTGCGATTGGTCCATTACACTAGGGTGATCAAGAAGGAATTGAAGAGTGAAGCTTCCGGTGTTAACATATTGCAATCTGAGGAATGACAGAGGAGGGCCCAATTGTGCAGAAAGTTTTTGAGTATCAGTTTTTGATAACATTGCATGAGGACATGCAACATCTTTAGCATGGGGGAAATGTTGAGTCTCCATTTTGACACAAGATAATACCCTATCTTACCCTCTATCTAAGTCTTTTTGCCTCTGTTATAAACCTATACTAGACTATTCCCTCCCAAAACACATGCCTAATAGCTATGTCATGTCTACAAGAGGTAATTGGTGATTTAAAGCATGTTTGTTTAACTTTCTTAAATTAATTCGATTGAAAGTGTCTTATTTTGTATAGTTCTAATAATTTGATTTATGAGCAGTCTATCCGACACTACCAAACACCGTGTAATCTAGTACCGAATCCATTATGGTACCCAAGATAGTTTTGATCCGATACCAAGACGTGCGCTATTCCGATACTCCTTGCTCTGTTCTATTGCGGTACCAGACTCACGACTGTGTGCAATCCGGTACCAAAACCTCTATTTCGAGATGCGCCAGTTGGAATTGGATAATGGTGGAGATTTCAAGAAGACAGTTGGATAGAAGCATCCAAGTCAGATCTCCAGTTGCAAGAAACTCCATCGCTCATGCACTTCGTGTCATGAGGATGGAGTCGACTCCTAAAATTTTGATGTAAATCTTAATTCTGGAATTTCTCGAACTGTTTAATTTTTATCCATAAATATTGATAGTATCGGCTTACCTTATATAAGGAATGTTTTGTAGAAAGGAATGGAAGAAATATATGATAAGAATTAGACAGTACTTGTCGTCGTCATGTATGAAGTAAAAGACTGTTGATCCAATTTACCAGCTGAATTAATACAGAAGATCTTTTATGTCAATTCTTGGATGTGAGTGAAAGCTTTAGTCTGTTAACTCCTTAAGAGGTTCCTTGTTGGTTCAGCAAGGGCCCACCGCCCCAACTAAGGTAAACCTCATTGTATACGTTCTGTGTGTTTGTGTAGATAGTTTACAACAATGTGTGTGTGTGATTAGTCTTTATTTCATTCTTAGGATTGAGCATTGAGTTAATCATTTTGGATTGGTGTGTATAGGCAAGTGCTAGATCGAATATACATTTTGTTATTCAATGTTGAAGGTAGCTATCTCATAATTTGAAGTGTGGGATTGATATTTTAAGTTTATGATTGTAGTATCACAAGGGAGCAGGAGACTTTATCTTCCATCTTCATGTGCTGTAATAAATTCTTTCAGTTATACTGAATTCCCCTTGTGCTGGTTTGATTGAATTATATGAAGTTGAAGCTGGTTTTTGTTTCAAGAATGGTTGGAGTTTATTGTTTTAATTACTACAGGAGACAAGCTTCTTAAAGTTCATCTTTTGAATACAAGTGCCTAAAATGAACAGGCTTGTTTCTCTGGTACAACATCTCTTTGATTGACTGTTTGTCTGAGTTTCATTATCAGTTTTCTCTTTTAGGTTCAGAGGATATTTTGAAGTATTTAGAGATCTTAGAAATGTAATTTTTATGTTATTAATTATTTCCTATATGTAACAAACTTAGATAGGTTACTTGTTCTCGGCACATATGGTGTAACGACTCTTTCGATTACAAATCCCGGATTGACATTTAAATGAGTGTGAGATATACAGTGAACATATTTACGCACCAACAATGTCCAAGATATGGAATATTATGCATTTCGTTTAAGATGAATTATCTCAAATGACATGAATTATAAATGTAAACTTGATTTTAATGAATAATAATTCCATCATCTTCTATCTTATACTCTTCATACTTCTTCTAAACATTTTGCTATTACAATCTTTCCTTTTTTTGAAGATAATGTTCATTTGCTACAAGAGCTTCAATAATTTTATTTGTTAAATTAGATTCACACATGTTAATTGTTGTAGCATGCATTGCATGTAGTCCTTTGATTAGTGCATTGCCAACTTTGTTATTTTTAACTTTAATGTGATTGATGTCAAAATCAAATTCACAAATAAATTCTAGCCATTTTGATTGCTCAACATTCAATTTTTTTTGCTCAAACAAATATTTGAAACTATTATAATCTGTGCTTAACTCGAATTTCCTTGCCATCAAACATTGCCTCCACATTTTTAATACATTTGTGTAGAAACAACTCTAAATCATGTTCCACATAATTCTTTTCATAATATTTTAGCTTATGAGATTCATAACATGCCATATATCTATTATGGGTGAGGATTTCACAAATCGTTTTTTTGCAAGCATCTATGCATACGGGATAGTCTTCCTTTTGATCTAGAAGTTTAAGAATTGGTGCACTAATAAGCAATTTTTTGAATATCTAGAAGTTGTCTCCACACTCTTATGTCCATTCAAACTGCTTTCCTTTCTTTTCGAGAAAGGTAATCAGAAATGCATTATGAGAAAATCCATCTTTGAATCTTCTACAATGTCTAGTAAGACCCATGAATGACCTCAAATATGAAACATTATTAGGAGTAGACATCCCATTATAGATTAATTTTGTTTTTGGATCCACCGCTATCTCTTCTTTAAATTATGTCCCATATGTTGAATTTTCTTTTGATAAAAAACAACACTTACTCAATTTGGCATAGAGCTAGTGTTCTCTCAACAGTTGCAAAACTAGTTGAAAGTGTCCTTCATGCCCTTCTTCTAATTTTAAGTAATCTTGAATGTCATCAAGGAAAACAATTATAAACTTATCCTAGTAGTGACGTAAAATACCTTTCATGAAACACATAAAAATATCCCATGCATATATTAATCCAAATGGGACCACTACAAAATCATGGCGTCAATATTTGTCTCTAAAGGTTGTTTTGAAAATGCCTTCTTCCTTTACCCTCACTTGGTGGTAGCATGACCCCAAATCTATCATTGAAAATATTTTTGCTTACCTTAGTTGATCAAATAAATCAACTATTTTGGGTAGGGGATATTTATTTTTGACAATAAATTATTCAATAGTTTAAAGTCAATACTGTTGATCCACATTCATGATCAAGTTGGTGTTTTCATCTAACCACCCACAATATTTTCCTTATCCTTTCCTTTTGTATTTTCCTTTATTCTCTTTTCTCTCCTATCAAAATTTTTCCAACACTTATCCATTTTTTCAAACAATGCGAAGTGGGGTAGAAAAGTTCTTAAGCCCACATGTCCGTATTCACGTGTTCTAAATTTTGCACCTTTTACCTCCACATCCTCCACAATGTACTTTCACCTTTTATACTTAGTCATTTTCTCAAAAATGCGGATGCAAAGCTACATATCATCCATCAACTTTCGTGAGTCTCTAGGTCCGCAGGTCCGCAACCCCACATTCACCAAAATGCACTTTTCACTTTACATTCCCCAAATTGTACCTTTTCACTTTTTCAACACTTAGTCGATTTTCACAAAAGCAAATGTTGAGCTATGTACTCCCCATTAAGTCCACATTCTTCAAAACACACTTTTCGATCCGCAAAATGACCTTTTTCAATACTTAACCATATTTTCAATCTCAATGTGGACCTCCTTACCCTTCCTCATATCCACGTCCACAAGTCTGCAGGTTGGCATTTCCGTGTTATACATTTTTCACCTTCCATTACTCATTTTTCACTCTCATACTTAACATTTTTCATCCTCCACGACATCACATCACCACTTCCCATCACATTTATTATCCCCGCCACATCAGATGCCACTAATGAAAGCATCATATCATTATTAAATTCATGACACATTTGTTAAAGATTTCAATAAATTCAAATATCATGTAAGTCGACAATATTAAAAGCAAGACTTATGATTAATTGAGTTATCAGAACAATACGTGGTGAAATTAAATAAAATCAAATATGTCAAGTTGTAAAT
This sequence comes from Picea mariana, assembly GCA_032191745.1. Taxonomy (NCBI): domain Eukaryota; kingdom Viridiplantae; phylum Streptophyta; class Pinopsida; order Pinales; family Pinaceae; genus Picea; species Picea mariana. The sequence goes on from JASDQU010011928.1 coordinate 141,132, forward strand.
ATCAACAGTAGCACCACCTTTTGTCAAAAAACATAAAAGAATGTCAAGTAAGAAAAATGAACTTTATTGCGGAGATACACTAAACACACTTGGGAGTCAGGATCAAGAGTTCCAGTGGTCCAGAGCATACAATTACTACAAGACTCTTTCTCCACTCTAGAAGAAAACTAACTTAATTTGGATCTCAGGAATAATATTAGCAGGTTGTGTTTCGGAAGTGACAAACTTCAAATAGATTGTTCAATGGTGCGCATACAAATTCATCTATGAAAGGAGAATAATCCAATTGCAAAGACATAAAACCATCTCTCTATCTCCTTTAACATTCTCCAAATTCTACGACTCCCTACACCTACTATGCGATTCAAAAGTGAAGAGGCCAACAAATTTTTGAAGCAGCATAAAGGAGGAGATAGGTTCCTGAGCAATTATTTGGAGGACCCAACCAGTAACCCCGATGCTTCCTGGATGAGGTAACTTCATTAAAATACCTGTTCATATAATTTGCATGGTTATTCACATGCATTATTGGTATGGAATCTACTGTGTTTATATCAAGAAATGTTATATATTCCATGCACTATGCCTTGCATGAAAAAGACATTATTAATTGCGGTTATCTCATTTCAAATGAAATTTCTTCCAATTGAATAATCTAAAAAAGACTTGAAATTTTTATATGGATTCTTACCTAATTTTTTCCATCACTTATGGCCATGTGTTTGAAGACTTTCCAAGGGAAAAACATGTTGATTTTAAGTTGGAACCAATTTATGCATGATATTTTGTTTTGTACATGCATAAAGCTCAATACAATTTTTACCCAATTCATAACAATTTCATTTAAGAATTCAAAAAATTGATCTTTGGTCATAGTACATCGAGATTATCCATGGAAGCAACTACCTTTCTGTCTGGGAAATGAGCTTATGAAAATAATTTACTATTATTAGATTGTTTGGTAGTGAGGAGAAGACTTTTCTTTTACTGTTCTATGTATAAGATAAAATCTTTGTTGAGGAAATGTGCAAATAATACAAGACCTGGGCCCATTTCTTCCATGATAAGAGGAAAAACCAATTCATACCCCTACAGTGGAAAATTGGGAAATTTACTGTGAAGTATATAACCCACCTTGTCGAATTGGCAGGACATCATGAACAACAAGGCTTAAAGGTAGCTAAATTTGTTGAAGGTTTTGACCCAAATAACAAATTTACTTCACATATGGAATTAGTAGGCTACTCTTCACATTTCACTAAAGTTGAACAATTTCAGGAGGGTGGCATAAATAATTTAGATATCCATGAAATT
>JASDQU010011929.1:9825-21521 GCA_032191745.1 Picea mariana
AATATAGGGAAAAATAGGGGTTCTTCTCGCCACCATATGAAGGTACGACCATCGGATATTTGGGAACACTTCGTCGTCAAGTGCTCTTACATCTAAGTCACTGTGTGGGACATATTCCGGGTATTCCTCCCGACTAATCTTTTTAAAGAGCTGTCCCTAATGTGGGAGTGTCGTCTTGGACCCTGTGCTTGTCTCTGTGTTTCCAAAGGTGAGAGGCTGAATGAAAACCTTCTTCATAGTTGTCTTAATGACATGTTCCAGACTCAGAGTATATTCTAATTGTTTTTCGACCCCTGGAGAAGAGTCTTCGCCTAGCTCTGGTTCTTTCAACTTCGACACCCTCGACGATTGTCTAGTGGTTGGATTTCTTGGAGGCATTGTTCCTGCAATAAAATAAACCTTCAGAGACTGTGTAAAGAACAAAACTGGATAAGCAACATATAATACGTATCCACATAGAATTTACAGACTTGGATACATACCCGTGAAGCTTGATAAAATTTGGTTATTTTGATACTCATGGGATTTCTTCAACCTTCAAATTACTCGTCTTGCTTCTCCGAATGCTTTGAATTTCCTTGTGCGCAAAATGATTTCGTTTACAACGGCTCAAGAGAATTTAAACCAGGGAAGAACTTACCATGTCACATTAGCCATTCAATTCGACTGAGGAGTGAAATTTAAACAAATCTGTCATCGAATCTATGCAACTTAAATTCATCGTGGGTTGACGGCGGAGGCGCGAAGGGTGATGTGGTCTATCAATGATTTTAAATGGTTATTTTGATTGGTGCACGAGGTATCAACTAATGTAGGATGTGGTATTAATTAGCCCCTTAAATGCTCAAAATCCGATCGTATCTAACACTAAAACGTCCCATCGTGTCGCTCTCTCAGTGGGTGGATTGGGGATCGATGATGTGCTATGAACATTTTCATTGATGTCCTTCGACAAAAAGCTTCTGACGTCGATCGATTTCACTGTACAATGCTATCGTGGCAAAGCTAACTCATAGGTGTGACTCAGACTTAGGGAACCATGAATGACTCGTGGTAAAACTAGATCGTACGGTTCTCTAGTCTGGTAAGACACGTGGCGTTGAAGACCGGTGACCTAATTCGCGTGTATTAATCGGAGTCAGGACTTTCCTTAAGTCATTCATTCTAAAACAAACCTTAGCTTGCCGATGTCGAAAGAATATCTAGGGTCGGCGATAAACCTATCAAGTGTTTTCCTTTAGATCAACTTCCTCGAAAACGTCCTGATGCCGAAAACGCATTGGGGATCGACGATCGGGAGTATATTTTTGCATAGTCAGAATATTTATGGCAATCCTTTAAGGCTTTTCCCTGATTCCGATAAGTGCATCGCGCATTAGCTATCGACGATATCTTTTATTTCTTTGTTAACATCTAGTCCCCTCATCTTTTACCGATGCCGAAGGGGATCAGCTATCGACGATATCCATATGCAATACTTGTCGTAAAACAAAACTTCTTTTTGCCGATACCGATGAAGATCGATGCTCAGTGACTGAGGTTTCCCAAGTGGTTCTTTTCCATCTTTGAATTTCTTCCGATGCTGAATTCGAGCGCGTTGGGTGAAGTGTTTTGGCTATTGATTCTTTATTTAGGTGTTAAGCCCTTTTAAGTCACGGGTTTCATAAATTCAAACAAACCTAAATAGCTAATGAGAGTCAAGATAATAAGAAAAGACAAAAATTCTCAAAATGAAGTCGAATTAGATAGTGCAAAGATCAAGTGGTACCCAAAAAGTAAAAAATTGACATAGACTTTTTAAGGTGTGTTGAGTGCTAAAAAAATGGCGACTTACTGGGTGAAAGAATAATCTCTATTCCTCCCTTGGGCTAGACTAATGCAAAATATGGTGAAGAACTTAACTGGTTTTTATCATAGCCTCTTTTATCCTTGCATTTGAAATTCCCTGGTTGATGCATCTGGGCCTGCCTATGGGGTTTTAGACCTTTATTCCACCGTCGTTTCCTGTAACCTGACTCATGCCCCCTTTGACAAGAGTCTAGTAAATCATTCACTGGCATTAAGACTTTAGTTACCTTTATTCACTTGCTACAGTGTTGCTCTGCTACCAATGAGCGTCCATAGCTCTGACGGAGTCACCCTGACGTCACAGACCTTGCTCCGCTACTAGCTGGTGCATACCTCCTACCCTCAGGCTGAGATCCATGCAGGATCTTCTCTAAACCATGACAAGGGTTAACTGAACTCCTTATGTAAACCCACAAAGGATTTCGGGTCTCGTGAGTTGGGCACTTCGGATGCAATGCCACATCTCTTGGCAATAGTCGAAATGTGAAATTACAAATGGGCTTAAGGTGTAATCCCCTTCTTTAGCTCCTTTTTCGATGTGACCACAGACAATCCTTAACGCAAGCACCTTTCGCAACTTGCGACTTCACGAGTTGGAGCGCCAACCTCTCGTGCTCTTCCCTTGCGAATCTCCGAAACGCGATATGTCAACACTATGTGGAATCTGCCAAAGCGATGCGTACACACCACTTGTCTCCTCCACTTTACTCTACTTACGGGGTGAGTTCATGCCACCTGTCCACACATATTTTCTGGCTTTCGCAACTCGAGCGAAAAACTAACAGCCGTTCCTTTTCCTCTATGAATCCCCGACTCTGAAATAGTACCCTCGACGAGATCTATGGCTGTGTGCCTCCCTTGATCCAACAGTCCTAGCTGTATTAGGATTTCGCAACTCGAGAGTTTGCAACTCTCGAGTCCAACCTTGAACTACTCCACTTCCCGATCCCCGATATGGCGAATCCACATACGAGATCAACGGTCCTCGTTGATCTGTATCTAACGGTCCTCGTTGATCTGGATCTAACGGTCACGACTCCTCCTGAGCTTATGGGTGTTGAAAGACTCTCAGTCTTAATCCCTCTATTGGTCTATCAGATCCGACGGTCCACGAAAATTCAACACTTCTCCTTGAAGCGATTCCACCGTTCGTTTCAACTTCTCAAGGACTTCTGGCCAAATGACTTGGCATCCTCCCTCCTGAACTTGACTTCTGCGAGACGTTTTTAACCTTTGCCTCCCTTTGAACACTTCAAAGGTTCTATCCCTTCTGAGCTTTCACTTGCAAACTCAAGGCTTCCAAAAGGGTCCCTACACACACTCCTTGTGGAAAAATTTCAAATAACCTCTGGTTATTTGGGTCTTCAACTCTGTGCACTCATATTAATAGAGAATTCTTCAACTCCCCTGTGAGTTTGAAGGAATTTGTTCCCTTCTCCCAGCCTGTGCACACTTTGCACGTCTTTGTGCTTTGTTAGCACTCTTGCCTGTAAAGACACAATTTGAATCTCCTCTGATAGTTCTAAGTTGAAACTCAGAGCCTGGTCGACGCACTCCTTGCAAACCCTCCATTGCACTGTTTGCAGGAGTTCTCAGAAAGATAAACGACTGAAACTCATTATCCCCTTATCCAGAATTCAAACATTCAACATAGAATTCTAGGGCATACACACACACATATCATTGAAGAAAATTGCATACAGAGAGTGCAAACAAGCATGCAACATACCATTTAATAGGTGGTTCCAACAACCATAACAAACACACAGATTGGAATCAAAGATTTCTTCTATTAATTCCAGTGCTCCTGTACATGGCGAATAACAACTAAAAATGCATAAAATTCTCTGTTCTCCTCTGTGTAGCTCTACAGCTTCTGAATTCTGAATTATATATATATATATTTTTGATACAAGGGTGAGGGTGTCTATTATCTGTTTTCCCTCCTACGCTTATAAAACTGTCTAATCTATTAAATTAAATCTACCTACTTGCATTAAACACACATAAATGCCCATTACATATGCGGATAGGAACATACGCTTCAAAATCAGTTTGGATCTTCAATACATAAATGCTAATGCACTTTCCTCCCATCCTTTACATTAATGTTTCAGATTTTGGAATTCACAACATTTTCAAAAATGTATTTAATTGCATCTGTGCGTCCAACTGTCTCCTTGGTTTTAGGCACACACTTGGGCTTTATACGATGCTCTTGCATCATACTCCCTCGCTTGAAAATTTTCATGAACTCCTATTCATGAGCTCTTGCACGGTTTGTCCATGTCTTCGAATTTCTGCTTCATCCTCCCAACTAGAATCTTCAACTGGATGTCCTTTCCTCTTGACCAAGTATTCAAAATACTCTTTTCTCCTGGTCTTTCTGCTAACCCTCTTGTCAATTATGCGTTCCATCTATGGCTTTTCAGCTACAGGCATTTGTTTCGTCCATGGAATTTCTTCCTGTTCACCCTCTTCTCCTGCTTCTTCAGCTCTGTAAGGGTACAAATCCGCGACATTGAATATCAGTGAGATTCCGACCCCATCGGGTAATTCAATCTCATACACGTTTTCCCCAAATTTTCTTATGACCTTGCACGGTCCAATTTTCTTCATCTTCAGCTTGTTGTATGTTCCCCTTGGGAGCCTTTCCTTCCTCAAATGCGCAAGAATCAAATCACCAACTTAAAATTGAATTTCTCGCCTGTGTTGATCTGCTCTACGCTTGTACTCTTGACTTGAATTCTGCAATCGCTCCTTGATTCTGCTATGAAGCTTCTTCATTCCTTCTGCAAAGTCCTCTGCACTAGCACTCCCGAATTCAACTTGTTTTGAATCTTTCAATTCAGAGACTCCCCTTGGCTGCATCCCATATACAATTTGGAATGGACTCTGCACTGTGCTTCTATTGATTGAATCATTGTAAGCGAATTTCGCCTGTGGCAGAATGTGATCCCATTGACTATGGTGTTCAGCCACTAAGCTCCTTAACAAATCTCCCAAGCTCCTATTCACGACCTCTGTCTATCCATTCGTCTGAGGATGATATGCTGAGCTAAAAGACAAGTTTGTCCCCAAATTCTTCCACAAGGTCCTCTAGAAATGTCCTACGAACTTGGTATCTCGATCAGAAACGATACTCCTTGGAAAGCTGTGAAGTCTAACGACTTCCTTGAAAAACAGGTTCGCAATATGAGTTGCGTCACTGGTTTTTTGGCATGGTATGAAATGTGCCATCTTTGAAAATCTGTCTACCATTACAAAGATTGAATCATATCCCCTCTGTGTCCTTGGTAGTCCTAATATGAAATCCATGCTCACTGCCTCCCACGGCCTTTCGGGTATGGGTAACGGTTGATATAATTCTGTGTTCTGCCTTTTCCCCTTCGTGTGCTGACAAATTCTGCACCTGTCCACAAATTTCTTCACATCTGTCCTCATCCTTGGCTAGTAATATGAGCCATTCAACTTTGAGAACATTTTGTCATGACTGAAGTGTCCGACCAACCCTCCGTTGTGCTTTTCCTTCAGCAAATTCTCCCTCATGGAGCATTTCGGAATACATAGTTGATTTCCCCTGAACAATAGTCCATCATAGATCATGTACTCTGTCCATTGGCTTCTGTTCCTGAGAATTGGATTCTCAGACGCCTCATATGCCTCTTTGAAATCTGAATCATCCTTGTACATTTCTTTGAGGTTATCAAAACCCAAAGTCTTAACTCTAAATTCCTGCATAAGCAAACATTTCCTGCTCAAAGCGTCAACAACTTTGTTAGCAATTCCAGAAATATGCTTAATCACAAAAGTAAAATTTTGCATTTATTCAACCCATTTAGCATGTTTTTGGTTCAAATTCTCCTGTCGAGTCACGAATTGCAAAGAGTGATTATCGTTGTACAAAGCAAACTCCTTTGGAACCAAATAGTGTCTCCATTTCTTCAATGCTTGTATGACTGCATAGAATTCTTTGTCATACTTAGAGTACTTAATATTTTCTTCATTCAGTTTTTCACTGAAATACGCGACTGACCTATTGTCTTGGCTTAAGACTTCTCTAATGGAAAATCCACTCACGTCACACCTCACCTAGAATGTCTTGCTGAAATCTGGCAAAACCAGAATTGGTTGCTCAATGATCTTCTTCTTCAGCATGTTGAAGCTCTTCTCTGCTTCCTCTGTCCAGTGAAAAGATTTATGTCTTTTGTTCACCGTATCCATCATCGATGTGCTAATTCCACTGAAGTTTCGGATGAATTTCCTGTAGAAGTTAACCAAACCATGGAAGCTTCGAACTTCAAACACGCTCTTTGGCGATGGCCAATCCTTAATCGCCTTTATCTTTTCCGTATCCATTTTCAATTCATTTGCAGAGATAACAAAACCCAAATAAATGAGTTCTGTCCTCATAAATGATGATTTATTCATGCTGATAAGTAATTTCTCTTGTTGTAACCTTCTCATCACTGCAACTAAATGCTTCAAATGCTTTGCTTCAGTTTTTCTTAAAATTAATATATCATCAAGATATACAATGAGGGATTTCCCAATGAAATCCCTCAAGACTTCATTCATCAACCTCATGAAAGTATTGGGCACATTCATCAAGCCAAATGGCATGACAAGCCATTCATACAACCCTTCGTTCGTCTTGAATGTTGTCTTCCATTCATCACCTTCTCTCATTTTAATCTGATGATATCCGCTTTTCAAATCAATCTTTGAAAAAAACTTTGCTCCACTCAAGCAATCCATCAAGTCATCCATCCTTGGCAATGGGAACCTGTATCTGATGGTAATTTTGTTGATTTCCCTTGAGTTTGTACAAATTCTCTAGCCACCGTCCTTCTTTGGGCTGAGCACCGTCAGAACAACGCATGGACTCAAGCTCTCTCGAATCAATCCTTTGTCCATTAAGTCCTGGACCTGTTTCTTAACTTCTTCGTTTTCCCGCGGCGTCAATTGATACGCTGCTTTGTTCGGAAAACTGGCTCCAGGTATAAGATTGATATGATGGATTATACTCCTGATAGGTGGCAACGAACAAGGTAGTTCGTCCACTACTATATCAGCAAATTCTTCTAGCAACTCCTGAATTTCCTCCGGTAAATCGTCTATCCTAGTGCCATTCAAAACAATTCTGGGCTTCCTAACCAAAATGAATTATGTGTCTTCCTTCTTCTTGACTCCCTTAAGAAGTTTCTTCCCACTCATGAGAAGTACAATGTTGTTCACCTTTGGTACCACTTCTTTATCCTTAATAGGCAGCAACATGTGCGCCCTACCATTTTTTTCCACAGTGTATGTATTTTTTTTCCCATCATGCACCACATTTCTGTCATATTTCCACGGTCTACCCAGCAATAGATGACAAACATCCATGGGAATGACATCACATAATACCTCATCTTTATATCCTCCTATTTTAAATTCTACTAAACATTGTTTAGTGACATTTACTTGATGTCCTTTTTGTAGCCACGAAAATTTGTATGGGATTGGATGCACAACAATATCCAGCTCCATCTTTTCTACCATTTCCATAGATACAAGATTATATGTGCTACCGCTATCCACTATGACCTTGCATACCCTATCCTTGTTTTTGCAAGCAGTCCGAAATTGACTGTTTCTTTGGGCTGGGTTCTCTGGCTCCTTCTCCGGTTTCAAGAGAACTTTTCACATCATCGAAGATCTTCTTCCCTCAGCATCCTCTGCCTCAACATTCCATCCTTGAGCTTCGACAATGTGAGTTTCACCACCATCTTTCTTCCTATCTGGACACTTATATGATTTATGTCCGATTTTTCCACAGACAAAGCATTTCACTTCACCTCCTCTGCCTCTTCCTCTTCCTTTGGCTCGAGGAAAAGTATTTCTATCAACATACTGCCTCTGCTGTGAGCTTCCTCCTCTCTCATATTGAGTTTGAGGTTTCTTCCCCTCTTCCTTAGGCTTCTGAGTTATGTCCTGGGCAATTGTCTTCCCTCTACTTTGACTTCTGCCTCAGCCTCTTTGACCTTGCTTTCGGCTCAACTTCTCTTCAACTTTTAGAGCCATATGATAAGCATCTTCTACGGTTCGGATGATCATCATGCTCATCTCGTCTTGAATGTCATATCGTAGACNTTCAGTTTATTCTTTCACTGACATCAACTTCTATCTCAAATTCTGCATTCTCTGAAACATATTTATTTGATAATCCCTGGGTATAAACTTGGCTTTCATTTTTGCAAGCATTCTATCCCAGCTCTTGATTTTCTGCTTGCCCTTGCAACATCTGTTAGCCTGCAGTTCATCCCACCACAATGTTGCATGCCCTTTAAGTCTAGTAACAACATGTTTGACTTTCTTGTCTTCCTTGACATCCTCATAGTCAAAGTGTTTGTCTAGAGCTCTAATCCAGTCTAGAAGATATTCAACGTCTAGGTTGCCTTTGTACATTGGAATGTCCATTTTTTCCCTAGCACCTATACTTGCAACAAACCTGAATAAGCGTTCTTCTATAGCATCTTCGACTGCAACTTCTTCTCCTTCGTTTTTAGCTTCATTTTCACTTTTAGCTTCGCTGATATCCCCAATGTCAACTGTTCGCCTCTGTGCTATCTCCATAGCATCAATTCTGGCACTTAATTCATGCATTTCTCTTTCAACTACTAGATCAGGCATGGGCCTTTCTCTTCTTCTCGGTGGCATGGTTGTAAATTCTTCTTTTCTCTCTACTATAGAAAGCAAAGAATTTGTTCTGGGCTTTGATACCGCAACTGGTGCAAACCTTCTGCCCTCAGGCTGAGATCCGCGCAGGATCTTCTCTAAACCATGACAAGGGTTAACTGAACTCCTTGTGTAAACCCGCAAAGGATTTCGGGTCTCGTGAGTTGGTCACTTCGGATGCAATGCCACAGCTCTTAGCAATAGCTGAAACGTGAAATTGCAAATGGGCCTAAGGTGTAAGCCCCTTCTTTAGCCCCTTTTCCGATGTGACCACAACCAAGCCTTAACACAAGCACCTTTCGTAACTCGTGACTTCGCGAGTTGGAGTGCCAACCTCTCATGTTATTCCCTTGTGAATCCTCGGAACATGATATGTCAACGCTCTGTGGACTCTACCAAAGCAACGCGTACACACCACTTGTCTCCTCCGCTTTACTCTACTTACAGGGTGAGTTCTTGCCACCTGTCCACATGGATTTTTCGGCTTTCGCAACTCGAGCGAACAACCAATAGTCGTTCCTCTTCCTCTGTGGATCTCTGACTCTGAAATCATACCCTCGACGAGATCTACGGTCCTAGCTGTATTAGGATTTCGCAACCCAGGAGTTTGCAACTCTCGAGTCCAACCTTGAACTACTCCACTTCCCGATCCCCGATATGGTGAATCCACATACGAGATCAAAGGTCTTCGTTGATCTGGATCTAATGATCATGACTCTTCCTGAGCTTATGGGTGTTGAAAGACTCTCAGTCTTAATCCCTCTGTTGGCCTATCATATCCAACGGTCCACAAAACTTTGGCACTTCTCCTTGAAGTGATTCCACCGTCCGTTTCAAATTCTCAAGGACTTCTGGCCAAATGACTTGGCGTCCTCCCTCCCAAACTTGACTTCTGCGAGATGATTTCGGCCTTTGCCCCCCTTTGAACACTTTAGAGGTTCTATCCCTTCTGAGCTTTCGCTTATGAACTCAAGGCTTCCAAAAGGGTCCCTACACGCACTCCTTGCGGCAAATTTTCAAATAACCTCTGGTGATTTGGGTCTTCGGCTCTATGCACTCCTTGCAATAGAGAATTATTCAACTCCCCTGTGAATTTGAAGTAATTCGTTCCCTTCTCCCAGCCTATGCACACTTTGCACGACTCTGTGCTCTGCTAGCACTCTTGCCTGTAAAGACACAATTTGAATCTCCTCTGAGAGTTATGAGTTGAAACTCAGAGCCTGGTTGACACACTCCTTTCGGACCCTCCACTGCACTCTTTGCAGGAGTTCTCAAAAAGAGAAACGACTGAAACTCATTCTCCCCTTATCCAGAATTCAAACATTCAACATAGAATTCTAGGGCACACACACACACATAGCATTGAAGAAAATTGCATACAGAGAGTGCAAACAAGCCCGCAACATACCATTTAACAGGTGGTTCCAACAACCATAACAAATACACAGATTGGAATCAAAGCTTTCTTCTATTAATTCCAGTGCTCCTGTACATGGCGAATAACAACTAAAAATGCATAAAATTCTCTGTTCTCCTCTGTGTAGCTCTACAGCTTCTGAATTCTGAATTATGTTTTTTTTTTTTGATACAAGGGTGAGGGTTTCTATTATCTATTTTCCCTCCTACGCTTCTAAAATTGTCTAATCTATTAATTTAAATCTACCTACTTGCATTAACCACATATAAATGCCCATTACATCTGCAGATAGGAACATACGCTTCAAAATCAGTTTGGATATTCAATACATAAATGCTAATGCACTTTCCTCCCATCCATTACATTAATGTTTCATATTTTGAAATTCACAATGTTTTCACAAAAACGTATTTAATTGCATCTGTGCATCCAACTGTCTCCTTGGTTTTAGGTACGTACTTGGGCTTTATACAATGCTCCTGCATCACCAGTGAGCATCCATAGCCCCGACGGAGTTATCTGCATACCCTCTCCTACTGTACACTCATTTGATATAGTTTATTTTATTTCAGCAGAATGCCCTGAGCGAGTGGGAGAGGAGGACGTATGCTATTTTGTGAAATGAGATGGTTAAGGTGAATTTTTTTCTAGCTCTATCTTCGAGGTACATGTGGTCCTTTCCAACTTACCATCTTTCCCTTAAGGATTCACCAGACCACCAGGCAGACACTTCTGCATTTCTCCAAAGTTGTTCATCTGCATAGGTTAGATAGAGAACCCCTCGACACAACCGCAGGTTCCCCAACGTTTCTTGTGTTGTATATGAGCGATGATTTAGGAACATAGTTCACCATATCACATGAATTGAGGTCAACCACAGACTTGCTAAACACAATATTCAAAAGCGCAGAAGTACTATAGCAAGAAATAAAAAATAAAAATGCATTTCGCAATCGACCTAGTTAAAACCAAACATCATGAAAACACACACACAAAACACACAAATTTTTTTTCTTCTTTTTATTATATATATATAATTTTTTTTTAATGGAAATATTGTTTTAGGGATTGGCCATTGACTGGGAGGGAGTCAGGTTCCCCCCTTATATTAGTAACCGATACGTGCCTACCCCAATCTTCTCGGCTACCTGGAAAGGTCCGAGCCATAGATTCTGAAACTTAGAATGTTTTCATTTCGGCTCATTTTCTCTATCCCATTTTAGGACTAAGTCTCCCATTTCGAAATTCTTGTCTTTAGCCTTATACTTGTCAAACCACCTCTTAACTATCTGCTAATGAGCTATGAACTTTGATTTAGCTTTCTCCCTTTCTTCTTCTAGCATGAGCAAGGTGTCAATTCTTTATTGTATGATTGATGAGGGTTGTCCTCTCGAATCCTGAACAAGTTGAAGAGATGGAAGATATAGCCCGTTCGGGAATGTTATAGGATAAATTGGTAGGTGTGTACACTAAATGATCTCCCTAGATCCACCTAGATCTAGAACAAAACACACCAGAACATGACTCTTTCCTTAAGTTTTAAATATCGAATTTACTAACTAAAGAGGGATAGGTGACATACCATTTAAATGCCACTTTCTCTTGCCATCGCCATCCTAGCTCCATTCCAACGCTCATACAATGATGAACTTGCAAAATAACGCAACCAACCAAAGTGATAGTAATAGCATAAACTCAATATAAACCTATGTAT
>JASDQU010011929.1:25468-40120 GCA_032191745.1 Picea mariana
TTCAACCCATTTAGCATGTTTTTGGTTCAAATTCTCCTGTCGAGTCACGAATTGCAAAGAGTGATTATCGCTGTACAAAGAAAACTCTTTTGGAACCAAATAGTGTCTCCATTTCTTCAACGCTTGTATGACTGCATAGAATTCTTTGTCATACTTAGAGTACTTAATATTTGCTTCATTCAGTTTTTCACTGAAATACGCGACTGACCTATTGTCTTGGCTTAAGACTGCTCTAATGGCAAATCCACTCACGTCACACCTCACCTGGAATGTCTTGCTGAAATCTGGCAAAACCAGAATTGGTTGCTCAATGATCTTCTTCTTCAGCATGTTGAAGCTCTTCTCTGCTTCCTCTGTCCAGTGAAAAGATTTATGTCTTTTCTTCACCGTATCCATCGTCGATGTCCTAATTCCACTGAAGTTTTAGATGAATTTCCTGTAGAAGTTAACCAAACCATGGAAGCTTCGAACTTCAAACACGCTCTTTGGTGATGGCCAATCCTTAATCGCCTTTATCTTTTCCAGATCCATTTTCAATTCATTTGCAGAGATAACAAAACCCAAATAAATGAGTTCTGTCCTCATAAATGACGATTTATTCATGCTGATAAGCAATTTTTCTTGTTGTAACCTTCTCATCACTGCAACTAAATGCTTCAAATGCTTTGCTTCAGTTTTGCTTAAAATTAATATATCATCAAGATATACAATGTGGGATTTCCCAATGAAATCCCTCAGGACTTCGTTCATAAACCTCATGAAAGTACTGGGCGCATTCATCAAGCCAAATGGCATGACAAGCCATTCATACAACCCTTCGTTCATCTTGAATGCTGTCTTCCATTCATCACCTTCTCTCATTTTAATCTGATGATATCTGCTTTTCAAATCAATCTTTGAAAAAAACTTTGCTCCACTCAAGCAATCCATCAAGTCATCCATCCTTGGCAATGGGAACCTGTATCTGATGGTAATTTTTTTGATTGCCCTTGAGTTTGTACAAATTCTCTAGCCACTGTCCTTCTTTGGGCTGAGCACCGTCAGAACAACGCACGGACTCAAGCTCTCTTGAATCAATCCTTTGTCCATTAAGTCCTGGACCTGTTTCTTAACTTCTTCGTTTTCCTGCGGCGTCAATTGATACGCTGCTTTGTTCGAAAAACTGGCTCCAGGTATAAGATTGATATGATGGCTTATACTCCTGATAGGTGGCAATGAACAAGTAGTTCGTCCACTACTATATCAACAAATTCTTCTAGCAACTCCTAGATTTCCTCCGGTAAATCGTCTATCCTAGTGCCATTCAAAACAATTCTGGGCTTCCTAACCAAAATGAATTGTGTGTCTTCCTTCTTCTTGAATTCCTTAAGAAGTTCCTTCCCACTCATGAGAAGTACAATGTTGTTCACCTTTGGTACCACTTCTTTATCCTTAATAGGCAGCAACATGTGCGTCCTATCGTTTTTTTCCAGAGTGTATGTGTTCTTTTTCCCATCATGCACCACATTTCTGTCATATTTCCATGGTCTACCCAGCAATAGATGACAAACATCCATGGGAATGACATCACATAATACCTCATCTTTATATCCTCCTATTTTAAATTCAACTAAACATTGTTTAGTGACATTTACTTGATGTCCTTTTTGTAGCCACGAAAATTTGTATGGGCTTGGATGCACAACAATATCCAGCTCCATCTTTTCTACCATTTCCATAGATATAAGATTATATGTGCTACCGCTATCCACTATGACCTTGCATACCCTATCCTTGGTTTTGCAAGCAGTCCGAAATTGACTGTTTCTTTGGGTTGGGTTCTCTGGCTCCTTCTCCGGTTTCAAGAGAACTTTTCACATCATTGAAGATATTCTTCCCTCAGCATCCTCTGCCTCAACATTCCATCCTTGAGCTTCGACAATGTGAGTTTCACCACCATCTTTCTTCCTATCTGGACACTTATATGATTTATGTCTGATTTTTCCATAGACAAAGCATTTCACTTCACCTCCTCTGCCTCTTCCTCTTCCTTTGGCTCGAGGAAAAGTATTTCTATCAACATACTGCCTCCCCTGTGAGCTTCCTCCTCTCTCATATTGAGTTTGAGGTTTCTTCCCCTCTTCTTTAGGCTTCTGAGTTATGTCCTGGGCAATTGTCTTCCCTCTGCTTTGACTTCTGCCTCGGCCTCTTTGACCTTGCTTTCGGCTCAACTTCTCTTCAACTTTTAGAGCCATATGATAAGCATCTTCTACGGTTCAGATGATCATCATGCTCATCTCGTCCTGAATGTCATATCGTAGACCATTCATATACCTGGAAACTTTCTCATCATCACTTTCTCGATGACTTGCTCCGATGCTTATCCTGCAGAACTCTTCAATGTATTCTTTCACTGACATCAACTTCTATCTCAAATTCTGCATCCTCTGAAATAGATTTATTTGATAATCCCTGGGTATAAACTTGGCTTTCATTTTGGCAAGCATTCTATCCCAGCTCTTGATTTTCTGCTTGCCCTTGCAACATCTGTTAGCCTGCAGTTCATCCCACCACAATGTTGCATGCCCTTTAAGTCTAGTAACAACATGTTTGACTTTCTTGTCTTCCTCGACATCCTCATAGTCGAAGTGTTTGTCTAGAGCTCTAATCCAGTATAGAAGATCTTCAACGTCTAGGTTGCCTTCGTACATTGGAATGTCCATTTTTTCCCTAGCACCTATCCTTGCAACAACCCTGAATAAGCGTTCTTCTGTAGCATCTTCGACTGCAACTTCTTCCCCTTCGTTTTTAGCTTCATTTTCACTTTCATCTTCGTTGATACCCCCAATGTCAATTGTTCGCCTCTGTGCTGTCTCCATAGCATCAATTCTGGCACTTAATTCACGCATTTCTCTTTCAACTGCTAGATCAGGCATGGGCCTTTCTCTTCTTCTCGGTGGCATGGTTGTAAATTCTTCTTTTCTCTCTGCTGTAGAAAGCAAAGAATTTGTTCTGGGCTTTGATACCACAACTGGTGCAAACCTCCTGCCCTCAGGCTGAGATCCACGCAGGATCTTCTCTAAACCATGACAAGGGTTAACTGAACTCCTTGTGTAAACCCACAAAGGATTTCGGGTCTCGCGAGTTGGTCACTTCGGATGCAATGCCACAGCTCTTGGCAATAGCTGAAACGTGAAATTGCAAATGGGCCTAAGGTGTAAGCCCCTTCTTTATCCCCTTTTCCGATGTGATCACAACCAAGCCTTAACGCAAGCACCTTTCATAACTCATGACTTCGCGAGTTGGAGCGCCAACCTCTCATGCTCTTCCCTTGTGAATCCTCGGAACATGATATGTCAACGCTATGTGGACTCTGCCAAAGCAACGCGTACACGCCACTTGTCTCCTCCTCTTTACTCTACTTACAGGGTGAGTTCTTGCCACCTGTCCACATGGATTTTCCGGCTTTCACAACTCGAGCGAACAACCAACAGTCATTCCTCTTCCTCTATGGATCCCTGACTCCGAAATCATACCCTCGACGAGATCTACGGTCCTGGCTGTATCAAGATTTCACAACCCGGGAGTTTGCAACTCTCGAGTCCAACCTTGAACTACTCCACTTCTTGATCCCCGATATGGTGAATCCACATATGAGATCAAAGGTCTTCGTTGATCTGGATCTAATGATCACGACTCTTCCTGAGCTTATGGGTGTTGAAAGACTCTCAGTCTTAATCCCTCTGTTGGTCTATCATATCCAACGGTCCACGAAACTTTGGCACTTCTCCTTGAAGTGATTCCACCGTCTGTTTCAACTTCTCAAGGACTTCTGGCCAAATGACTTGGCATCCTCCCTCCTAAACTTGACTTCTGCGAGACGATTTTGGCCTCTGCCTCCCTTTGAACACTTTAGAGGTTCTATCCCTTCTGAGCTTTCGCTTGTGAACTCAAGGCTTCCAAAAGGGTCCCTACACGCACTCCTTGCGGCAAATTTTCAAATAACCTCTGGTGATTTGGGTCTTCGGCTCTATGCACTCCTTGCAACAGAGAATTATTCAACTCCCCTATGAGTTTGAAGTAATTTGTTCCCTTCTCCCAGCCTATGCACACTTTGCACGACTCTGTGCTCTGCTAGCACTCTTGCCTATAAAGACACAATTTGAATCTCCTCTGAGAGTTATGAGTTGAAACTCAGAGCCTGGTTGACGCACTCCTTTTGGACCCTCCACTGCACTCTTTGCAGGAGTTCTCAAAAAGAGAAACGACTGAAACTCATTCTCCCCTTATCCAGAATTCAAACATTCAACATAGAATTCTAAGGCACACACACACACATAACATTGAAGAAAATTGCATACAGAGAGTGCAAACAAGCCTGCAACATACCATTTAACAGGTGGTTCCAACAACCATAACAAATACACAGATTGGAATCAAAGCTTTCTTCTATTAATTCCAATGCTCCTGTACATGGCGAATAACAACTAAAAATGCATAAAATTCTCTGTTCTCCTCTGTGTAGCTCTACAGCTTCTGAATTCTAAATTATGTTTTTTTTTTTTGATACAAGGGTGAGGGTGTCTATTATCTATTTTCCCTCCTACGCTTCTAAAATTATCTAATCTATTAAATTAAATCTACCTACTTGCATTAACCACACATAAATGCCCATTACATCCGCAGATAGGAACATATGCTTCAAAATCAGTTTGGATATTCAATACATAAATGCTAATGCACTTTCCTCCCATCCATTACATTAATGTTTCAGATTTTGAAATTCACAATGTTTTCGCAAAAACATATTTAATTGCATCTGTGCGTCCAACTGTCTCCTTGGTTTTAGGTACGCACTTGGGCTTTATACGATGCTCCTGCATCACCAGTGAGCATCCATAGCCCCGACGGAGTTATCTGCATACCCTCTCCTACTGTACACTCATTTGATATAGTTTATTTTATTTCAGCAGAATGCCCTGAGCGAGTGGGACAGGAGGACGTATGCTATTTTGTGAAATGAGATGGTTAAGGTGAATTTTTTGCTAGCTCTGTCTTCAAGGTACATGTGGTCCTTTCCAAGTTACCATCTTTCCCTTAAGGATTCACCAGACCACTAGGCAGACACTTCTGCATTTCTCCAAAGTTGTTCATCTGCACAGGTTAGATAGAGAACCCCTTGACACAACCCCAGGTTCCCCAACGTTTCTTGTGTTGTATATGAGCGATGATTTAGGAACATAGTTCACCATATCACATGAATTGAGGTCAACCACAAACTTGCTAAACACAATCTTCAAAAGCGCAAAAGTACTATAGCAAGAAATAAAAAATAAAAATGCATTTCGCAATCGACCTAGTTAAAACCAAACATCATGAAAACACACACACAAAACACACATTTTTTTTTCTTTTTATTATATATATATATATATATATATATATATATAATTTTTTTTTAATGGAAATATTGTTTTAGGGATTGGCCATTGACTGGGAGGGAGTCAGGTTCCCCCCTTATATTAGTAACCGATACGTGCCTACCCCAGTCTTCTTGGATACCTGGAAAGGCTCGAGCCATAGATTCTGAAACTTAGAATGTTTTCATTTCGGCTCATTTTCTCTATCCCATTTTAGGAATAAGTCTCCCATTTCGAAATTCTTGTCTTTAGCCTTATACTTGTCAAACCACCTCTTAACTATCTGCTAATGAGCTATGAACTTTGATTTAGCTTTCTCCCTTTCTTCTTCTAGCATGAGCAAGGTGTCAATTCTTTGTTGTATGATTGATGAGGGTTGTCCTCTCGAATCCTGAACAAGTTGAAGAGATGGAAGATATAGCCCGTTCGGGAATGTTATAGGATAAATCGGTAGGTGTGGACACTAGTTGATCTCCCTAGATCCACCTAGATCTAGAACAAAACACACAAGAACATGACTCTTTCCTTAAGTTTTAAATATCAAATTTACTAACTAAAGAGGGATAAGTGACATACCGTTTAAATGCCGCTTCCTCTTACCATCACCATCCTAGCTCCATTCCAACGCTTATACAATGATGAACCTGCAAAATAACGCAACCAACCAAAGTGATAGTAATAGCATAAACTCAATATAAACCTATGTATGTGATCGAGGAATCATACAATAAAACACAACAAGCTTTACAGGAAAGAATCATATTACTGCATCATATTAAATGTGAAAGAGAGATTACAACCATGGCCTTGATGTCATAAGGTCCCTTCCAACTGTGATTCGTTCCCCACACACTTCCACTCCGAGAATTCTGAGAGCATAGATCTGATAATATTCACAATCTATCTTGACAAAGTGGCTCATATAGCCAAGCTAACAATTTCCAAAGCTCAATCCAATCCAAGCTCCAAACTCAAAAGCTCAAAAGCTAATCTCATCCAAGCCAAATTTATCCATGAGAGCTCCTCTCCTTTTATAAGCTGAAGAGGATAAGGTGAGGAGGTTAGGATGATCCCACCAAATCATGCAAGCGAGTAAGATCCAAACCATTCGGATACCACCTCACCATGGAAGTTTCTCCTTCTAGAAGCATCGAGAAGATGTGCGTTTTTCCCATGTATGAGGATTCTTGCACCTTACTTATAGAGCAACGTGCGAACCTCTCACAACCTAGCTATGGTGCAGCCTGCAAGAATTAGGCATTCTCGCACCCTAGCCATAGTGAAGCATGCAAAAATCA
Organism: Picea mariana; assembly: GCA_032191745.1. NCBI lineage: Eukaryota > Viridiplantae > Streptophyta > Pinopsida > Pinales > Pinaceae > Picea > Picea mariana. Next base: position 32,166 of record JASDQU010011929.1, read on the forward strand.
TCTTTAATAGGGTTTTCATAAAGGAAAATGCAAATTCTTTTCTCAGGAAAAGTTCTTCTCCCTTCTTTCTTCAGGAACTCAGGCCACTGAACCCTCTGAAGACTACATACAGGTTTACATCATTAACGGTCATAGGGATGATGAAAATAATGTGTTATAGGGAAAATGGCTTCCTGTCAGTATACCATTAAATATGGGGAATTCCCTATAGATTCCTTTGGTGTAACTCTATCGGCCCATAAAGCATTATGAAGTGAACTATGCCAGTTCCCCTGTTTGTCCGCAACTGTTTTCTTTAATATCCTCACTAGGTTCTTATTAGTTGATTTTGCCACTCCGTTCCCCTGTGGATAATAGTTTTCCGAGTATCTGATTATGATTCCTTTGTCTAGAGCAAAATCTGTTAATAAGGTGGAAGAAAAGTAAGTCGCATTATCAAAAACCAGGACAAAAGGCATACCGAACCTTGTGATCAACTATTTCTTTATGAATTGAACTACCACCTTTTCATTTACATGAATTAGAGGGATGGCCTCTGTCCATTTCATGAAATAGTTTGTGGCGGTTAGTATGTATCTATGTTGTTTCGAAGAACATGGTGTAATTTCCCCTATGATATCTAACCCCCATTGCTCAAATGGCCTGGAAACAACCACTAGTTGGAGTGGGACATCTGCTCTCTTCTCCCTCCCCGCGCTCATTTGACATGTCTTATAGTTCCTAACGTATGTGTGAGCGTCCTTGAACAAAGTAGGCCAATAATAACAAGCTCTCAGTATTTTATGAGCTCTGGTGTTTCCTGAGAAATGTCCACATGCAGGACCATCATGTAGCTCCTTTAGAACTTTGTCTGCATCTTCATGCTCGAGACATATTAAAAGTACCCCATTTTAATTAACACGGAAGAGCATCGAATTTATGAGGTGATATTGTGTTGATTTTAACCCGAGGGCTCTCCTTTCCCTAGGATTTAGGTTTTCTAGGCAAGTTCCATGATGCAGGAGATAAGTCAGTTTCTCATACTAGGACTCTTGCCTTGGGGAGATGTATGAAGCTTCAACACACCATAATACCAATTCATTCTCCCATCCAGTGTCTTCATTTACTTGGTCTTGGGCTTCAACTGCCAGTTTTCATAACCCTTGTCCTTTAACCAGTTTAGGAGGTTTTATATCTAGATCAAAATCACCTAATAATTACACTTGACCCTAAGACATAATCAACGAGAACCCTGCTATTCAATTAATTTAAGACAACAAAAAATTTAAAGTTACCAAAATTACATAATTGTTCAACGTCCCTGGGATCTTAGTTGCACCATGTAGACGACACCACCAAATAAAAATATTACCAAAATTACACATTTGACTTAGAACTTCTGCGTTCAGCTTCCCTCTCAGCTATTCTCAGATAAAATTCGCCAGCAAGCATATATTTTATGTCAATATTCCAGTCAATACTTGTTTGAAACGTATCAAGGATCAACTCCAAGGACATGCTAAAACCCAATGAAGAGAGTACACGAATTGCATTGGCAAGCCGGCAAATGTTTTCCCTAACCCTCAAAGAAGTGGAATCTTTTTTCCCATCAGTTGCATCACTTGAACTTTTAACTATGCTTTTAGTTGATTTTTCTGAACCATTTTCCTCTTCTCCCCGTCCCTCGAGATTTTTCACATATGTGTGTACACCAGCCCATATGTAACTGTTGAGGCCCATAATCATATAAACCATATATTCCTTCAGATGATGAAAATTTTGCTTCTGTCGCTTAACTAGATAAGCAGAAGTTGTGATAAGCTGACCATTTTCTAACTGCGAAAAAACAAAGAGAATCACATGAAAATGATTTTAGCAGTCACTACTACCCAAATTAATCAGAAGGAGTTATAATTAGATTCCTGGAGCCCTCCCATAAAAAAGATAGAAATATGATAGAAAAGAAATTATGGAAAGAGCTCGCAAGTGGAAGCTTGATATCTGTCAACATATGTAATATATGTGCATCTATCTTCTGTCACTCATCATTCAAGCATGTAGCTCGTGAATTCTAATACAACATAACAATGTAACCATCAGTGGGAGATCCCAATCACTTACAATGAAAGATAAACTCAACTTAGCAACAATTGCGACTTATGCACTTAACATCGTGCCTTGTAAAGGCAATGTGAAAGATTAGCTTGCACTGAGTAACCCTTCATACAAAAGCAACTCTTGTTCAACCTAATTAGATCGCATTTACATGCCATATCATACTGCTTCCCATTTTAAACATTTGGTTTTCCCAAAACACAAGGGAAACTACATAAGGCAACATCCCTAGCTAACAAACAAATTAACTAGGTTCTATTAAAAAACAAATGTGGCCCTTAGAATTCATGAAATGGAACCCAACCTTGCCATACTTGAGACTTCGTGCTTGAAGATGCAAGCTTCCATCATGCAGAAAACATCGAACTTCAGCCTTTCCATTACAAGGAGGAGTTTCACTACCTTTTCATTATTCAAAAAAATTTGTGCAGTATTTTCGGTTGCATAATCAAAATTTCCTTAAAATAATACATATTTTATTTCCTCTGTGAAGAACCAAAGTAGTTTAGTACTTACACAGATAAAATCATTTTCTTCAAACATACTCCACATGCTCAACTCATCCACTGATGTGTGACGTCTCTGACAAAATGCGATTCAATGGTTATAAAAAATGCATATAAACACTTGCTCATTTCTTAGAACATGCATGCTTTGAATGCAACATAACTAATTGGGTAGAAAGGTTACTCTGGATAACAGATGAGGTGAAGGTAGTGTATATATGAAACTAATAAACCATATCTGAATAGACCTTAATGGAGCTTAAAGCTTTAAAGCATTAGTTCTACTTGATATTAACTTGTGTCTCTCACGAAGCTCTGTAAGTGTATGTGCATAGAATTTTACTTCAATCTAAATGCTTCTCACATTTATATTGATCAAAATAGTAGATAAAAGGCAGTGTATGTTTTTTTACATCACCCTAAACAAATGAACCAAGTCTAAGGTATATGTTTAGAGGTTTGGATCCTTGGAATGGAAAAAATAAGGCACATATTAAAATGGAGTTCAAACAATTCAAGCTTCGTGACCACAATGGTCTTATTTGGGAGAAAACCTAACAAGGTAGATCAAAAGAGGTTGAACTCAGTTGATTTTGAAGAAAGGATTGAAAAATTATTTACAGTTTCAAAAAACTCAATAACCTGTTGTTATCTGTTTAGAGGTTTGGATTCTTGGAATGGGAAAAACTAAAGCACGATATTAAAATGGAGTTCAAAAAATATAAGCTTTGTAACCACAATGGTATTATTTGAGAAAACAATAGGTCAAAAGAGGTTAAATTCAGTTGATTCAAAAGAAAGGATTGAAAAATGATTGGTAGTTTCAAAAGCATGTTGACATATCCATGCAATATATTGAGTATTCGACATTCCTTGTTTCCTTCATTCCTTCTATATAATCAACCGTAGAAATGAAGTCATAAATGACAATATATGTTTAAAAACAAGAACTGAGAACTGTAAACGGTAAACAAATGAAAATAATATATGATTACTAAAATGATAGATCAAATAATGACTTCGATCAAGTGACGAGAATTTGATTATGATAAAATGGGGGCACCCAAGTGAAGAAAATGGTGAATGTGAGAGAAAGTCCTTTTCCCATTTTTATCCCACTAGAGTGCACTAGATTATTATAAGGTTTAACAATTATCCCCCCCCCCATTTTCATAAGTTTCTTTTGGTTTATTTTAAGATTTGACACCTTCTGTTTTTCCCATTTTCCAATGGCTTTTTTGTTTTTTTAGGAGGGAGGAGACATTCCCCAATTCTCATCAGAGGTCGTGAGAATGTCACCATGTGCATCTCCAGAATGGTGCATTCGGAGGACTCCAATAGGACAGACACATCCCTAGTCTACAAGAGGGATGGAAACATGCAACCTTGGTTATCCCATGCATTGATTATGAGTACAATGCAATCTAGGGCTTGTTTTGATCTTTTTCCAATATTCTTTGCCAATGTGGTCATGACCATTTGAGGAAAAAGATTGACTGGAATGTCAAACATCTCTCCAAAGAATTCACAATTGTAATATCTGATGCAATTTTCAAGCTTTATTGTCCAGTTGGAGGCTTATTTTATAAATTATGTTCATATCTGCATTAGTCATAAGCAAGTTGCCATAACAGAGTTGAGGCAGCTAGTTCAAATCTGCAGAGAAGCTAACCTAAACATGTCTGAAAATTAATATGTCAGAGAGACTAGACTGTGAAACCACATTTGTAACAAAATGTACATATGAATATGTAGGATGGACATTGGACAGTGACTCAATATTATATGCTAGCGATACAATGCACTTGTAGAAGAAACTAGAGTTATTAGGGTAACTAGTATATAATCATCATTCTAATTTTCACAATCAACTTTCTATGGATTTCTGGTAGAGCTTTATGTACCAACCTTATCTATTACTTTACCCCGTCGTGGCCTTAAGTACCAAACTTACCTAATCTTCAAACATTTCCCTAATCTAAATTCCCGATTAACAATTATCCTTCAGATATCAGAATAGTAAATGTCTATTTCCAGTGTTGGATAGTGTACTTGAAAGTTGAAACATAATATGTTTAGTGGTTGATGATTTACAAGCAACATAGCTTTAGAGCAACTAACTTAAACACATCTAAAAAGTGATGTGTGAGATAAATAGATTGTGTAAACATATTTGAAATAGTTTGTGCTCCATAAGACTGTGTATATGAGGATGGATAGTGACAAGGCATCCCATGAACATATCCCTCTATGAGTCTTGTTTACTGCTGCACCTAATCTTCATACATCTATTTAATCTAATTGCCAGGATATGAGAACAGTAAAAATCTATGTCCAACGTTGAATAGTGTACATAGTATTTTCAGTGGCTGATGATTTACTAGCTTGTTGTTGGAGCACATCTGAGGAACAACTAACTGGACTACATCTTAAAATTAATATGTGATTGACAGACAAAGAAATCTGGCAGGTGCAGGGGGAATCATGTATTATCCCAAGGGATTGATGGAAGTTACATATACCTAGGGTCTAATACAAACAACAAACAATCAAGCAAATGCATATGCTCTTTTGCAAGGCCTATGGATATCAAGCAAAATAACTCCCTCTCATCAAATGTGAGTCATGAGGAGGCCTACAACCAACATATTTTCCACTAAGTTTAAATGCATCTCAAAGTTATTTGTCTTTTAGGAGTTTTTATAAGGCCTTACACTTTCAAGAATATTTGGAATGTATTAATCATAGACTCTAGCAAATTCTTTTATATATCTTTTGAGAGTTGCCATTTTTATGTAACATCCTATATCAGCATTTTTTGTATGATCGTTGCTAGTTGCAACATTTTATAATATGATGTCATCCAATTTTAGTGGTAAACAAAAACGAGAAGAAAGTTTGATAAGAGTTCAACATTGCATACATATTTTGGTACCCTGGTGATGAGTGAAATGTGTAGGGTAAAAATAACCATAAAAAACAAAGCATTCACTCCACATGTGTAGGCTACAAAAAGATCGAAATGTGTAAACTAAAAATAAGCATTCACTCAAAATGTGTAAACTAAAAATAAGCATTCACTCAAATTGTGTTGCCTAAAAATATATCACGTAGTGATATACCAGAAAAATCGTTTACAATTGGTTGTTTGTTTCAACGTATCATAAAATAATAAACACACAAGATGAATAAACTAATCAAGATTCCAAGAAATGTTCATTGGTGTTGAATCTTCAAAGACACTCATACGTGATATCAAGTAAAGTTTTTATATGTGCTTGGTTAGCACTCGCCAATGTTGATATAACCTGCACATGTATTTTTTGGATATAGGATATGCACTCCCAAAAAGAAATTTCATTAAGCTTAATAGTTACACTCAAACTTGATAAATCTCTAAGAAGGAAAATATATGTCAAAATCACTCAATAATTACACCCAGCCTTAAGACATAATCAACGAGAACCCTGTTGTTCAATTATTACTTTAAGACAAMAACAAATTTAAAGTTACCAAAATTACGTAATTGTTCAGCGTCCTTGGGATCTTAGTTGCACCATGTAGACGACAACACSAAATAAWTTTTTTACCAAAATTACACATTTGACTTAGAGCTTCTGCGTTCAACTTCCCTCTCAGCTATTCTCACATAAAATTCGCTAGAAAGCATATATTTTATGTCAATATTCCAATCAATACTTGTTTGAAGCGTGTCAAGGATCAACTCCAGGGACAAGCTAAAACCCAATGAAGGGAGTACACAAATTGCATTGGCAAGCTGGAAAATGTTTTTCCTAACCCTCAAGGAAGTGGAATAGTTTTTCCCATCAGTTGCAGCACCTCAAATTTTAACTATAATTTTAGTTGCTTGGTCTGAACCATCTTCCTCTTCTCCCTGTCCCTTGAGATCTTTCACATTTATTTGTACACCAACCCATATGCAATCATCGAGGCCCATAATCATATCAACCACATATTGCTCCAGATGATGAAAACATTCCTTCTATCGCTTAAGTAGATACAAAGAAGTTGTAACAAGCTGACCATTTTCTAACTGCAAAAAAACAAAGAGAATCACATGAAACGATTTTAGCAGTCACTACAACCCAAATCAATCAATGGAGTTATAATCAGATTCCTCGAACCCTCCCGCACAAAACATAGAAATATGATAGAAAATAAATTATGGAAAGAGTGTGCATGTGGAAGCTTTATATCTCTCAACATATGTAATAAATGTGCATCATCCTTCTGTCACTCATCATTCCAGTGTGTAGCTGGTCATTGCTAATACATCATAACAATGTAACCATCAGTGGGAGATCACAATCACTTACAGTAAAAGATAGAGTCAACTTAGCGACAATTGCAACTTATGCGCTTAGCATCGTGCCTTGTAAAGGCAATGTGAAAGATTAGCTTGCACTGGGTACCCTTTCATACAAAATTATCTCTTGTTCAACCTAATTAGATCGTATTTACATGCCATATCGTACTCCTTCCCATTTTAAACATTTGGTACAATATCACTAGCTAATAAACAAATTAACTAGGTTCTATTAAAAAACAAATGTGGCCCTTAGAATTCATGAAATGGAACCCAACCTTGCTATACTTGAGACTTCGTGCTTGAAGATGCAAGCTTCCATCATGTTGAAAACCATGAACTTCAGATTGTCCATTACAAGGAGGAGTTTCACTACCTTTTCATTACTAAAAAAAAATTGTGCAGTGTTTTCGGTTGCATTATCAAAATTGCCTTAAAGTAATCTACACATTATCTCCTTTGTGAAGAACCAAAGGTTAAGAAGCATATAATTTTGACATACTTCAAAAGGTCATTCATTCATCATGATAGTCTATTTAGTTTGATTAAAATTTATGAAATCAGTTTATGTGTTGATTAAGGCTATTTTGCAGAGTCAAGACTGTGATGCGCCTATAGCTTTGATTGATCCAGTTTATTTTCAGTCTTATTTTTTTTTTCTTCGAGAGACCAATTGTCTCTGTATGATTCAAAATTACATCTTAGACTTCCAAGTCTAATTCTGGTCCCAATTTAAAAATATTTGTCACAATACAGATCTTTGTAACCTCCTAAGTCATCAAAACTACGGTGATCTTGAAACGCTTCTCTCAATGCGTTTAAAGAATTTAAATACATTTTTAAAGAAATTGAAGTAATATCTTACCTTCTTAAGGTCAGATAAACCAATTGGTATCAGTGGACATTAATCATCATCATCATCATCATCATCATATATATATATATAAGAAATCGAAGTAATACATTACCTTCTTAAGGTCAGATAAACCAATTGGTATCAGTGGACATTAATCATCATCATCATCATC
>JASDQU010011929.1:43165-56503 GCA_032191745.1 Picea mariana
CAACCAATTCTAATAACATTATAACCTGTATACAAGATACACAACATACAATGAATAGAGAATTAATACTTATCTTTTGATTGAGAAGACCTTCCACCTCTGAGGATGGCTATGACTCCATCAGGGCAATGGCTTCCCAAGATAGCCACGGTCCACAATCAATATCCACATGGTCTAGTCCAAGGTATCAAACGTCAGCAATACTCCAACCAATGGTCTCTCATTTCCCCACATGCTTGTCGCATCCTAGGAGGGTACACCTTCACTGTCACACAGTCCATCGGTTGCTACACCTCCCTTTCCTTGGGCTTCAGCAATAGGTCGACTTAGGAAGTCTCAGAGCACCGTGGCTCCTAGAGTTTCAACTGCCCTCAAAGATTTCCAATCAACATCTTCCCCTAGCTACTCTTTGTAGTCAACGTTCTAACTTTAATCAACATCATCTCATCTGCATCACCCACATGTAGTTATCGTGAGAAAAAATAAAATAATTAATTTAGGAACTCCAATTAGTTCAAAAAGGGAATTCAACTTTTCCCCCAAAACATAAAATTCTATTTCATAATTCATCTTGGTTGTTGCCATATTAGGAAATTAGCCATCCTTGTGGTTTTCCACATGCACCAAACTGCATACCATTTTTCCTGTAATGCTTCATCTTGCATACAACCAACAAATTGCCAGTATTTGTTGTACATCATAATTCAATTGCAATATGTACAAAATATTATACCATGATCTTAGAATTTCCTGCACCTAGAAATTCAATCACAATTACCCAACAATTAATAAACTAGAACGACTCATCATTCTATGCATATGCATGTTCATAGTAATATCTGTAAGCTCATTACTTATTTTTTTGAACAAGAAAATTTCCTATAGTCAATACTCATGTGTAACGAACCCTCAGCCGTTACGACTAAAAAGCGAAGCAAAGAGCAAGTTTTTTTTTTTTAAAACAAGACGACCACTACGATTACAACTAAACAACACCTCTGACTACGAGCACCGCGCCTGCATATTAGGCCACAAACAACAACGACTCAATTCACTAGCACAACAATCAACTGGGCAAAACATGCGTAAATCAAATATAGGAATGACTCCCCGCCGGGCACACAACATGACGACGCTTACAAGCTAAGGACAACATCCACATCCCGACACAATGACCTCGACGATCAAGAACTAGAACCCTATGTTGCACGGACCCAGTGTCTTAAGGCGTTACAAAACCAAGTCCCAACAACCACTACAAGGAACAGCGTCCCCATCGGGAGGCACAGACTCTGGCCGAGTTATCAGTCGCCTCTATCTTGTAGGGTACGCAATGATCCCTTCATCAGGGATCATGCCGTCGCTAGGTGATAGGCATGACAACAATCATGGCTCAACAACATAACTAGGCCCTCAACACCAACTAAAACCACATGCTAGGAGATCAAAATAACTAATTAAACACCTGATCACTAACCCTAACACCCAATCGACAAGTCAACAAGACGACTATGACATTCCAACAACACAATAATTTCTTGTGCAACAAATCAATATCTACATACTAAATGATTAATATTAAGACAAAAAGCTCATTGTAACTAATTTCCCAACCCGATATTAGATAAGTGTTCTTAAAGAGGGAATTGCTATCCTTTAACCAGAGACAAAAATAGTAAAATGCTAACCACTAATTATGTCTCGTCTAACTACTTGTTCCCAACTGTATACATTATTGATAATGTCCTTTAGATATTAAAAGATGAGACGTAGCACATCTAGTAAATTGGATTTAAATGGTTTTAAAAATCAGAACTGAATATACCAATCCTTAGATTAGTTAATACTATGTTGTCAATAGTAATTAATAGCTATTGTAAGGTATGTGTTACTTGTTGTTCAAATTTTCCATGGTTAACAAGTATAAAATGAAATAGGCAAAAATTTAAAGGCCATTGTGTTGATTCGCTGTCGATTGAGTATTTATTCGCTATAAGAATTTGCCAGGTAAATTTCTATTATGATTTACAATCGATATCATCTATTTGCTATGGGGGTTTGCTATCATACCCAATAATTAGGTGTCTATTTAAATATCCGAAAGGCAGTATTATTAAAAAATATTTCTGTCATTCCATGAGTGAAATCGCAGGGTGCAACGTATGATAAAATAAATTAGTGTAACCAATATATGTCGCAGATAAATGCCAATTAAGAAATTGCTAGGCGAAGAAGATATTACAGTCTTCTTAAGGTAAGGTGTAACCATATAATGTAATATCCAATGCGTATATGAACACCATCCAAGGGTTATCCGTTTAGCTATCAATTCCCAGTAAATACTCAAGATCTTGCTGCAGGCAGTCAAGGAATCGTTGCCCATTAATCCATGCGAAGTTATAGCCACTCCTTAATGCTACAATGTCGTTAAGAAATAATTAGAGTAACTGTCTAAGCTGTCTTGCAATGCTAGACCATCAAGAATATCGTCCAATCAATCGCTATCAAGTATTGTCATTGCCATTAGTATTTTACCGTTATCCTAGAAAAAAAAAAAGAAAGTCCAGACTTGATTGCTGTGACTAAAACTCCACCAATACACAAATGAAATGCCACCAAGGCACAGAAAAATCGCTGCCCTCCCCACAACATTTATGCTACCCGTTTCGCTGAGCGTGGGGTGCTATGGAATAACAATAACTCTCATTTAAGAAAATATGGCTGTTCAAAATGGAAACGACACTGTAATAGCTGAGCGTAATAAAGGAGAATCAACCCATATCAAATAATTTATATTGCTATGCATCTATTTAAGACATAACCATAACACTACATAACGCTGGGCATAAACTAAGCATGTTTGACATTAGCCATCAATTATTAATTACCTCATGATGATAGCATCATAAAAATGCAAAATATCTATCAATTACTGTATGTAACTATGTTAGCGATATACTGTGATTGCATATAATTGTCTACTACCCAATACATGAGGGTGATAGCCAAAGGGGTTGGGATACACAAGACAGAAAGGAGATAAATAAATAAAGTAAAACGCAGGCATATCACTTCAATTACATTAACGTAGTCCTTCCAATCCACACAAATGCAGTCAGATAGTATTCGATATCACTGAAGGTAAAAATCCACTGTCACAGGAATGTTAAAACACAGGTGAACAACAAAGGATTCACTGGCATTCAGGGTTCAGGAAAAAAAACCGAAAACATAGCCAATAAGATGAATTACTCATTGCTTAACCAAATGCTGGAGACGCAGACCAAACCTTTGCTGAAAAGCAATCTAGAATGTGTTCAAGGTAGCTCGAAATATGCTATTTTTCTACCACCATGGGTCTTATTATTATAATTCTGTTAGGTACAATGGAAACTGTTTAAGGGGTTGTTGATAACGCTATCAATGGAAAACTGATAACACTACCATAAAAAAAAAATGCAGATATAATCAATTGATAACGCATACTTTTTTTTTTGATAGCGCTATCATAATGAAATACATTTGCAGTCTAGAATGGTAATTTCGCAGTCTAAAGCATGACAAAGTCGCAGTCCAAAAGAGGGTAAATTGGTGACTGTAAAATGGTAAATCGTGGTCAAGTAGATGGTAAGTTGCTGTCGGTAAAATGGTAAAACATGGAGTTAAAGAAAAACTCAGAGGGTATTACGCAGTTCACGGAGAGGAATGACAACAATAACATAAGTACTCAATCACTAGAAGGCACAACGACTATCGATCAACCAAGAACAATAGACAGGGGTAGATGACTGGGAAAAACATCCTTCACTTATCATCCACGCACAAAAAAGCAGGGCATTAGAATCTATAGGTCGCTGTGCACCAAAGTGACAACCGTCGATTCGGCTCCTGGATGACTGCTCATGCATGGATTGATGATCTAGGGATGAGGACGAATATAAATCACAAGCTTTTCAAATAATAATTAAAACAAACAAAATATTCATAGCGATCAAGGATTGGTGGCCAAGGAGATCAAATCGATGTAGCGAGCATAAAGCTAGGATGGATTTAAGTTCTCAATTAAACATGCTAAGTAAAACACTTTGTTTACACAATTAAAAGTACATAAATGAAAGCACAAGTTCAATATTAATCTACCATTAAAATCAATGTGTGCGTATCGTACCCCAAGGTGACAACTCCGAGTCATTGTCCCGTGTGCTCCGTTCAGCTCCCGCTTGCCGATCGATGTGACTTCACCGGTACCTCCCAGTCAATGCTAGGGGTACTCTTCTCCCCCCCCTAGCCTCCCAAGCCACAAAGGGGCCATGCACACTAAACCAGAGAACAACTAGCTCCCAGCTCGCCTCGCAAGGCCGAGCTACCACTCCTCACCGAGCTGGGTATCCCAAATCCCATAAGATAAGTCAGTCAAGTCAAAAATTCTGCAGCGTAACGTTACACATAAAGAAAGAGATCCATCCTCCTCCTCCTTCGTCCTTTATATAGAGTTTCTAAGTCATTTCTTTCCCAATTTCCCATTTAATTTATTGTTCAATAATTTAATTCAAAAAAATCCTCCCCATACATGTTTCACCCATCCCCTTCGTTGCACTAGAAATTAATTTCATTAAATATTTAATTACTCCTATTTCCCTCACCCACCTAAAAGCATTCCTAGAATCGCTCCTAGGTGTCCCCATATTCCCTTACACATTTTAATGACTTAACCTCTTACTAATTTACTAGTTGAGTTCAATTTAGAAAGTTCTTAAAGGCAATATTCCTTGCCAAGTTAGTCAATCTTCTTTTTCCTTATGTTTCCCTTTCTCTTTATGTTTCCCCCTTTTCCCCTTAGTTTCCTAATTCTTTTAAATTTCCCTCTTTCCCTTTTTATCTAAAACTCAAATTAGCAAGTGTAGACTTTACCCCTTTTCCCCTTTTTCTTTTTAGTTAAAAATTTTAATTAGCACATGTAACAAACAATCAATTCCCCCCCTGTTTTTTTTTTAAATTTTAATCCCTGAATATAATTTGATTTTAATAATTTAATCGAATTTCTTACCCCCTTTTTATCACATGTTTAAAGATGATTATTATTATTATTATTATTTTTTTCCACAAGTATCACTTAGACCTATATTTTAATTTCCGAGGCTGGGCGACATTTTTATTAGGGAAATTGTTTTTTTTTTTCTTTCTTTCTTACCACATCATTCATTCTAAGGCCATCTAGGTTTATTCACTTATTAGTTAACAACGCGACATGACCTTCAGGACACACTAGGTGCTCCAAGGGTGCCACTCACCTCATTCTGTTTCCCTTGCGTGACGTGCCCTTCAGGATGCACTACATGCTCCAAGGGTGCCACTCGCCTCTTGACTGACTTGGTAGACATAAAAAACCCCTAGAGTCAATACTCCGTCAGGTGATCTTGTTGGAGACTAAGGGCCTCTAAGGAATAAGGCCCCAAACTTATTTCATGCCACTTAGAATCATCGTGAGCGACTGTCGCAGTCTGCCCTCATGACATCGTGGGTCTTCTCGAACTAGGTAATTGTTAACCTACAGTTCGAGCCACGATGGGAGTGCTAGTAGGTTGTGGCAAGCTACTCTCTCCCTCAACGTCTTTGGTAGTTGTGCGTGACCCCTCTACTCCACATGTGAGTCTGGTCGGCAAGATATCGTCAGCCTGCATCATCAACAGATCATGTTAGAATTAAAATCCATAATCATAACATCTAATAAAATGCACATATGTCATATATACAACAATCAAACCCCAATAGTCCACTCCTTGACTCGATCCAGAGTCCAAGGGTTTCATCGATGCCTCTGCATCCTCGAGGTCCAAAATCCTGCACACTCAGGAGAATCGAGTCAATAACACTTGTCTATATCAATAAAACAAAATAACATATAATCACATCCATAATGCCTCATAATCATAATCAATGACCAATGGTATAATAATCCAGATCACTTGCATGCAAGTTTCCTCAAAGAATAAGTTCACTCAGTGCGCGCAAGAGCGGGATGTTACATACACCCCCTCTTGGTCTAAACTTCATCCCAGAATTTCACAGTATATAAGTGCCGAAATAATGTGTATCACAGTGTCATAAGTCTATCTATCAAACAAAAATGGAAACTGCTGGCGCATATCATATGCGTCTTCCCAGGTCACCAAGTGCGGACTATAGTTGTCCCACTGGACCTTGACCTGATCTACGGTTCGACACCGTAGCTGTCGAATGCGATGATCCAGGATGCAGATTGACTCATCCGTGAGTGCCCCCTCATCCAACACCTGCAAGGAACTCATGCCAATAACATGTGTAGGATCACTAATATAATGTCTCAAAACAGATACTCGAAAAACATCGTGCATACGCCTCAAAGAATTAGGCAAGGCTAGTCGATAGGCCACGAACCCCTTCCTCTCCACAATCTTGAAAGGTCCCATGAACCTAGGAGAGAGTTTAGCTACCTTTCCAAACTTGATCGAACTCTTATGCGGTTTTATCCACAAGAAGACTCGATCGCCAACTCGTAACTACGGTCTACATGGTGTGCATTGGCATAAATCTTCTACCAATCTTGCACTTCTTTGATCCTTTGTATTATTGTTTTCATTTTCTCTTCCATTTCTTGGATCACTTCTGGTCCCACCAGGACCCTATCCTCAAGCCGATCCCAACTCAAAGGTGTCTGACACGGTCACCTATAAAGGAACTCGAAAGGCGCCATCTTAATGGTGCTTTGGTAGCTGTTGTTATAAGCGAATTCTACCAGTGGCAAGAATTCTTCCCAATGCTTTTGTTGGTCCATCACGTACATGCGCAACATGTCTTCCAAGATCTAGTTTGTTCGTTCGGTTTTCCCGTCATTCTCCAGGTGATACGCAGTACTAAAGTTAAGTTGGGTTCCCAAGGCCTCTTGGAAACTAGTCCAAAATCGCCCGGTAAAGACTGATCCTTGATCAAATATAATCCTCTTAGGCACGCCATGCAGCCTCACAATCTCACTGATGAAAACTCTAGCTATATCATGTGCCTGATACATTGTACGCACATGAATAAAGTGAGCACTCTTCGTCAGAGTGTCGACTACCACAAAAATCGAGTCGTCTCTCCTTGCCGTCAGTGGCAATTCAACAATGAAATCCATCGAAATAACCTCCCATTTCGATTCCAAAATAGTGTGTGGCTATAGTAATCCTACTGGATGTCTATGTTCAATCTTTACTTGCTGAAATTCTAGAGATCTGGTCACATAGTTGACTATGTCTTCCTTCATTCTCATCCAGAAGAATAAGGGTTTAAGGTCCGCCCTCATCTTCGTGACTCCTGGGTGGGCCATGTACACTGCTCTGTGAGCCTCATTTAGGATCAAACTCCTCAACTCGTCATTCGGTGGTATGCAAATCTGATTTTTAAACCTTAATAATCCATCTTCATCAAACATAAATCCTTGAAATCTTGGTACCATCAATTTCTTTTGTCCGATAAAATCCTTGAACTCTTGGTGCCAATCATCGTCGTGCTGTAAAGTTAAAATCTTTTCATGTAGATTCGTCTGAAGTGGCAACACTGAAAAGATGCGTGGTCTCTGACTCCATGCATCTACCACTCAGTTCACTGTTCCTTTTATGTAAGTAATCTCGAAGTCGTACTCACTAAGCAATTCTGACCAATGTCATTATTGCGTGTTCAGTTTGCTTTGTGTAAAGATGTGCTGTAGTCCATAGTAGTCCATTTTTAGTTCAAATTTTCATGCAACAAGGTAGTGTCTCCAAACCTTCAAGGCATATACAATTGCTAACAACTCCAAATCATGCGTCGCATAGTTCTCCTCATGCCTTATCAACTTTCTCAAGATGTAAGCGATCACTCGACCGTCTTGCATCAAGACTCTGCCTAAGCCTTCCTTTGATGCGTCAATGCATACCAAGAAGTCCGCGTCCATGTCAGGGACCTTTAGTATCGGTGACATTATCAATAGCTCCTTGAGCCTCTGAAATGCTTCAGTGCATTTCTCCATCCAAACAAACTTCTTGTTCTTCTTCTGCAATTCCGTGATCGGATTTGCTATCTTCGAAAATCCCTTGACGAACCATCGATAGTATCCTGCTAAACCCATGAAGCTACACATTTCCGGGACATTCATCGGTGCATGCCATTCCATAATAGCCTCTATTGGTTGTGGAGCCTGATTATCTTCCTGATTCAGAGTTCCTTGCTTTCAGTTATGTTTATACCCTATGAAGTATTTACAACCCAGAAGTATGTACACTCTTCCACGCTGGGGGGTACGGGGTCAAAGCCCCCGAAGGAAAAATTGCCTTGTAAATGTATATTGTAATTTCAACGTAAATCCGGACCATTCATTATAAGGTCATAGATCTAATGGTAGAAATTATGTTAGGGTTTTTTTCCCTAGAAGGAAACCCTCTGTTATGAGGGAAATGTATTGCGGCTATGCATTATGGAGAATATTGTATTTTGAGATAGGATACTATGAGAGAAAGAAGAGGAAGTTACAACGGGTTTGTGGAGGTTGTATCCCTTCATTTGCTGGNATAAATCTTTGTCTCTATTGTATTGTGTATCTTTTGTGTTTTGTTTTCGCATTTGTTTTATTTTATTGCTCCACGGTCATATTTTTCTAACAACTGGTATCAGAGTGAAAGGTAACTCGCAGGAAAGGAGGGTTCCTGGTTCGAGTGGGAGCAATGTCGGAAGATGGAAAGTTTAGGGTTGAAAAATTTAACGGCCAAAACTACCAGTTATGGAAGATGCAGATGGAAGATTATTTATACCAGAAGGATCTATTCCTACCATTGGGTGGAGTAGCAAAGAAGCCGACGTCTATGAAGGATGAAGAATGGGAGATTCTTGATAGGAAGGCTCTAGGAACGATATGGCTGAGCCTGGTAGCGTCGGTGGCTTTTAATATTTTGAAAGAAAAGACAACAAAGGCTTTGATGGATGCATTGGCTAAATTGTATGAAAAACCCTGGGCGTCCAATAAGGTATTTCTAATGAAGAGATTATTTAATATGAAGATGTCAGAAGGTGGGTCTGTTGTATGTATTAATGACCATGTTCCCAAAAACTGCTACAACGAACACTGCCCCCATCAGGAGGCACAGACTTCGGCCGAGTTATCAGTCGCCTCTATCGGCACGCAATGATCCCCTCATCAGGGATCATGCCGTCGCTAGGTGATAGGCATGACAACAATCGTGGCTCAACAACGTAACTAGGCCTTCAACACCAACTAAAACCACATGCTAGGAGATAAAAATAATTAATTAAATACCTGACGACTAACCCTAACACCCAATCGACAAGTCAACAAGATGACTATGACATGCCAACAACACAATAATTTCCTTGCTCAACAAATCAATTCGTACATACTAAATGATTAATATTAAGACAAAAAGATCATTGTAACTAATTTCCCAAGCCGATATTAGATAGGTGTTCCTAAAGAGGGAATTGCTATCCTTTAACCAGAGACAAAAATAGTAAAATGATAACTACTAATTATGTCTCATCTAACTACTTATTCCTAACTGTATACATTATTGATAATGTCCTTTAGACACTAAAAGATGAGACGTAGCACATCTAGTAAATTGGATTTAAATGGTTTTAAAAATAAGAACTAAATATCCCAATCCTTAGATTAGTTAATACTATGTTGTCAATAGTAATTAATAGCTATTATAAGGTATCTGTTACTTACTGTTCAAATTTTCCATGGTTAACAAGTATAAAACAAATTAGGTAAAAATTTAAAGGCTATTGTGTTGATTCGCTGTCGGTTGAGTATTTATTCGCTGTAAGAATTTTCCAGGTAAATTTCTATTATGATTTACAATCGCTATCATATATTTGCTATGGGGGTTTGCTATCATACCCAAAATTAGTTTCCCACCAATGTTTGACATGGGGGAGAGCTTTAAGGAGTGCGAAGGTGATCTTTTCTTTGTCGAAAAATTTGTGAACAGAGAAATAACCTTCTAGTAGATTTAACCATTTGTCTAGGGATTTTGTATCTATCTGTCCTTCAAATACAGGAATATCAAAATTAACTTGTACCTTGAAAGGCGAGGTTCCTCCAAAGTGGCCGCTTGAAGAAGATGCACCTGTTGCTATCGACAGACATTGAAGGATGTGGAAAAAATATCCATCATTTCGTCCCTCTGTCGCGTGAGAGCTTGTTCAAGCAACAGACTGATATGATCGTCTGCTCCATCATTTTTATTTTCTTCCGCCATTGAGGGTTTCTTGGGTGTGCGAGAGTGATTGTACTCAAGAGAGACAAGCTCGAGACCCAACTTTCTATACTCAGAACTCGTCGGGGACATGCACTGAAAAATGATCAAGAACAACCTGCTCTGATACCACTGATCTATATTATTTTCGGCACAAAATGAGAGTGAATATATAATAAAAAATGCACAGAGATATCACGTATATCCAATAATATAACATAAATATATCAAAGATGCAATCATAAACACAAAGGTACAATAATACACGATTTCTATTAATGAAAGAAATGTATAGAGATTGTAAAAATACAGAGTGAAAGACTCGCTATAATGGTGGCAGCTTATCTTTGAGAAGAGATGTGACGGCTACTTGCATTCGCAAGAAGATGAGAACAATGAGGCTCTGAAGGAATTTTTACAATAAACAAGAATGCCCAAAACCCTATAAATCCAAAAACCTAACCCTAGGAGATGAAGCGCCAAAAGTCATGTGGGCCTCGTTTGGGTAAGTTAGTACATCAACTTCTCGGGGTCGTAACTTTTGCATACGATCTCCGTTTTAGGCGTATGATAGATTGTTGGAAAGGTATTGTCGAGGAGATTCATTTTAGGGGCTCAATCATGCCTTCAACTATCATTGAGAACCTCTATCCCTAAAAACCTTCATTTAGGCCCTTAAAATGGCCCCGGAAGTTAAAACCTGCAAAAAATAGTAAATTGCCAAAATTGCCAGAAAACTATTTTGAGCCAACCGGAAAAGGTGGGTGGACACTGATATCCACCTGGATCAAGTATACCCCCTAAATGATACTCTCCTTCATTGTATTATTTATTGTTTACTGATTCTGGTGAACCAGAATGTTATGAAGAGGCAATGCAGGTAGACACCAAAAAGACGTGGGAGCAAGGCATGAAAGGGGAAATGGATTCCTTGGTAAATAAACATACTTGGGACTTGGTTCAGTTTCCTGCAGAAAAAAGAGCATTGCAGAATAAATGGGTTTACAAGTTGAAGGAAGAACATGGAGGAATAAAGCGGTACAAGGTGATCTGAAAATAATGGGCTGACTTGTTATGCTATGCAAGTACCCTCTACTCCATTAAAATAAACTTTACAGGACCTTGCTCCATGTGTTAAAATATGCAAGATAAATTATGTGCCAAGTTTATGCATCTTTTTTTAAATGTTCATGTGTGAGGAAATGTTCTTTTAAATGGTTAAATATGTGCTTTAAATCAATACACAACAAATATAACTTGCAACAAATAAACCATCAAACTCACAACAATAACAAGATGATAAAGGAGTTCACCCCTCTCTGGGCTACATCTCCTTGAGCCTCCTTCAATGGACTTGGCTCTCTAGAATTAATTTGTCAAAGATTCTTTTACAAGCTACTTCTCAACTCCAATGGAAATACAGACTGTACCATTGGGTTCAGAATACATAAAAACCCCAAAAACGACTAATAGAACTCTGAAAACGGATCATGGCTCATCCGGGCATGACCTCTTCTACATGTGGCCTTAAGCTTCCCTGAGCTTCTTTGTGGAAAAAACACCTGTAAAAGTCCTCAAAAGCCTCTGAAACCTATCCCAATGTGTTCAGAGCATAATAATTAGCCAAAAATGATTATTCAATCACAGAAAACAAACATGGGCTCATCTGAGCATGACCTCAAACAATGAGGGCTACAAGCTCCCTGGAGCTCTCTGAAACTTCAATGGTGAAAAACCTGCAAAAGAAGTCTTCAAATGCCTTTGAAAATAGTGCCAATGGATTCAGAACGTCCAAAAACCCCTAGCTGGACTTTTTCGACACCTCATTTGGCCAAAAAATGAAGAAGATAGGCCTCCTGCCATTATCTTCCTTCAAGCTTGCTGTCTCTGGTTCACCAAAACGCACCTCTATGTGCCCAACCTAGCTCACGCGCTCCAAATCGTGCTAAAACCTAGCACACGTGCGTAACTGCAAAAACGATCAAACTATCAAACCGTTAATGGAATTAGGCCCCGACCATGGTCACAAGGGTCACCATGTGACCTCGTGCAAATACAAAAAGAGCCAACCTTTAAAACCAACAGTTAAGTGACATGTGTCGACGTATGGTTGGTGGGAAAACCATTTGAAAAAAACTAATTTCAAAATCCATGCACACACACGACAAGGTCATATGGTATTGTTTATAGAATCGGGGGCTAACCGTTCAAAACGCGCCAAAACTTATGGACAGGTCATATGCCATAATACACAAGACCACGGGCTGGGGGCTAAGCCCCAGCCCAGCCCCCCGCGCCGACTTAACCATAACACAATTTTAAATATATTATAAACCATATAAATTATAAGAGCCAACACGTGGCGCGCCAATTGGGCGATCCTTGCCAAGTATTAGGTGTGTATTGGAGGTCCAGGGTTCGATCCGCACGAACCCCATAAACTTTTAAAACTAACAACCAAACAACCATAATAGGGTGCCACGTGGCAGCCCACGAATGGTCCACGTGGCACTGTACAACCAACCAAAAACTTCCAAGTGTCACAACATCACTCGTCCAACTGTCAATCAACGATTTCCACTTCATCAACTGCCACATCATCATATAGACTCTGCCACGTCAGCATCCGTATGGACTGTACAGTTAGCACATTTTTTTTACTTATTTGGCGATTCGAACAGATCACGATATCTCTCTCATCCGACGTCTGTTTGAACCCAAACGAGTTGCATTGGGTTCATGACAACGAGGGCTATGCACCCATTCATTTTGAGGCAATTTCAAGAACTTTGATTTTTGAGCTAAATTTTGACCCCTGGTCCAGATTTTGATCATGCCTTCCCACTGAAAGATTTTGGACCCACAAAAGCTAATGATTATCTGTCTAAGCTTCAATACTCTTCTGCTTTCAAGTTCTATCAATTGATTCTACTTGAAAAGTCTTTTTGACAATCACCTGGATACCTTGACATGCCTTGCACTGCAACTGGCTATGTCCCTCAACCACTGTTCTCTGTCTGTTGCTGACCCACTGTTCTCTTTGTTATTGGAAGACTACTAACCTTCC
>JASDQU010011929.1:61770-72123 GCA_032191745.1 Picea mariana
TTTGCATACGATCTCCGTTTTAGGCGTATGATAGCTTGTTGGAAAGGTATCATCGAGGAGATTCATTTTGGGGGCTCAATAATGCCTTCAACTATCATTGAGAACCTCGATCCCGAAAAACCTTCATTTAGGCCCTTAAAATGGCCCCGGAAGTTAAAACCTGCAAAAAATAGTAAATTGCCAAAATTGCCAGAAAACTGTTTTGAGCCAACTAGAAAAGGTGGGTGGCCACTGATATCCACCTGGATCAAGTATACCCCCTAAATGATACTCTCCTTCATTGTATTATTTATTGTTTACTGATTCTGGTGAACCAGAATGTTATGAAGAGGCAATGCAGGTAGACACCAAAAAGAAGTGGGAGCAAGGCATGAAAGAGGAAATGGATTCCTTGGTAAATAAACATACTTGGGACTTGGTTCAGTTTCCTGCAGGAAAAAGAGCATTGCAGAATAAATGGGTTTACAAGTTGAAGGAAGAACATGGAGGAATAAAGCGGTACAAGGTGATCTGAAAATAATGGGCTGACTTGTTATGCTATGCAAGTACCCTCTACTCCATTAAAATAAACTTTACATGACCTTACTCCATGTGTTAAAATATGCAAGATAAATTATGTGCCAAGTTTATGCATCTTCTTTTATATGTTCATGTGTGAGGAAATGTTCTTTTAAATGGTTAAATATGTGCTTTAAATCAATACACAACAAATATAACTTGCAGAAAATAAACCATCAAACTCACAACAATAACAAGATGATAAAGGAGTTCACCCCTCTCTGGGCTACATCTCCTTGATCCTCCTTCAATGGACTTGGCTCTCTGGGATTAATTTGTCAAAGATTCTTTTACAAGATGCTTCTCAACTCCAATGGAAATAAAGACTGTACCATTGGGTTCAGAATACATAAAAACCCCAAAAATGACTAATAGAACTCTGAAAACGGATCATGGCTCATCCAGGCATGACCTCTTCTACATGTGGCCTTAAGCTTCCCTGAGCTTCTTTGTGGAAAAAACACCTGTAAAAGTCCTCAAAATCCTCTGAAACCTATCCCAATGTGTTCAAAGCATAATAATTAGCCAAAAATGATTATTCAATCACATAAAACAAACATGGGCTCATCTGAGCATGACCTCAAACAATGAGGGCTGCAAGCTCCCTAGAGCTCTCTGAAACTTCAATGGTGAAAAACCTGCAAAAAAAGTCTTCAAATGCCTTTGAAAATAGTGCCAATGGATTCAGAATGTCAAAAAACCCCTAGCTGGGCTTTTTCGACACCTCATTTGGCCAAAAAATGAAGAAGATAGGCCTCCTGCCATTATCTTCCTTCAAGTTTGCTGTCTCTGGTTCACCAAAACGCACCTCTGTGTGCCCAACCTAGCTCACGCACTCCAAATCGTGCTAAAACCTAGCACACGTGCGTAACTGCAAAAACTGTCAAACTGTCAAACCGTTAATGGAATTAGGCCCCGACCATGGTCACAAGGGTCACCATGTGACCTCGCGAAAATACAAAAGGAGCCAACCTTTAAAACAAACAGTTAAGTGACATGTGTCGACGTATGGTTGGTGGGAAAACCGTTTGAAAAAAACTAATTTCAAAATCCACGCGCACACACGACAAGGTCATATGGTATTGTTTATAGGATCGAGGGCTAACCGTTCAAAACGCGCCAAAACTTATGGACAGGTCATATGCCATAATACACAAGACCACGGGCTGGGGGCTAAGCCCCAGCCCAGCTCCCCGTGCCAACTTAACCATAACACAATTTTAAATATATTATAAACCATATACCTTATAAGAACCAACATGTGGCGCGCCGATTGGGCGATCCTTGCCAAGTATTAGGTGTGTATTAGAGGTCCAGGGTTCGATCCTCACGAACCCCATAAAATTTTAAAACTAACAACCAAACAACCATAATAGGGTGCCACGTGGCAGCCCACGACTGGGCCACGTGGCACTGTACAACCAACCAAAAACTGCCACATGTCACAACATCACTCGTCCAACTGTTAATCAACGATTTCCACTTCATCAACTGCCACATCATCATATAGACTCTGCCACGTCAGCATCCGTACGGACTGTACAGTTAGCACATTTTTTTTACCTATTTGGCGATTCAAACAGATCACGATATCTCTCTCATCCGACGTCCGTTTGAACCCAAACGAGTTGCGTTGGGTTCATGACAACGAGGGATATGCACCCGTTCGTTTTGAGGCAATTTTAAGAACTTTTATTTTTGAGCTAAATTTTGACCCCTGATCCAGATTTTGATCATGCCTTCCCACTGAAAAGATTTTGGACCCACAAAAGCTAATGATTATCTGTCTGAGCTTCAATAATCTTCTGCTTTCAAGTTCTATCAATTGATTCTACTTGAAAAGTCTTTTTGACAATCACCTGGATACCTTGACATGCCTTGCACTGCAACTGGCTATGTCCCTCAACCACTGTTCTCTATCTGTTGCTGACCAACTGTTCTCTTTGTGCTCGGAAGACTACCAACCTTCCCACTGAGAATCAAGTCCCTCTTGCAAACTCTTTGGCGTCAACACAATCCGCTCTCCAATGGCTGCAAAAACTTTCCCGCGACATCTTGTCACAAGCCAGGAAAACCATCAATCTTGAAACAAATTTATACAAGACTGAAATTGATGCCAACAAAGTCTTTTTTCTCTTCAAGAAAATGGTAGCATCTTGTACTTCATCAAATCACATGGTGTTTTCCTGCATCTCAGTGTACTCAAAATCAACTTTCAAGCCAACAAACACCATCGACTAAACACAAGTCGAAAAACATGATCGACACAACATAGTCGTCAAGACAATATCATCATAAGTCGAGACTCATTTGAAACATATCGACCTTCCCAAACTGACAAGTCGACATTCATGATACACAATCATGTTACAATCATGAATCATTCATGATGAACTATCACCAGGTTTACTGCTTACACATACACAAAAACAAATGCATGTGCATGAATTTTCAACTCTCCTTCAAGTATAAACATAAGTACATAAACCCAAAACATATGGGTACATAAGAGATGAATATGAAAAAGATATATGGCTGTAACAAGTGAACATCATACCCATATTTTACATCCTCCTGGTGAAGTTGTGCAACAAACAAGAATGCCTTCAAATGAATTGCATTCACATGCAACTTGCATCATACAAGTTGTGATAAATCACTGCAACTTGTCATACTCTCAACATAAATGCATACATAAAGCTGAAATGTGCATCTACAACAGAAAATCCAAGCCTTACTTGCTCAAGAAATCCAACCATTTCTTACCAAGCCAACTCAATGGTGACTTTTTCTGCTGAAAATCGTCTTCTTGTGAATCATCTTGACTCACATCAATGATTGAATCTCCTATTCCATTCTTCCCAATCTCTTTATCCATCTGCTTCTTGTGCTGTGGATGAGTGGTTGGATGCAATGTCCAACATTGATCCGTGAGATGACCCCTCTTCTGACAATGAGTGCAAATCTTTTGCATCCTCTTTTCAAGTTGTCTTTGCTTGTAAAGTTTCCCGAAAGTGGTCAATCTTTTCCAACATTTTGAAACATGATGGTTATATAAACCACAATATGTACATGGATTTTTTCTTCCATTTTTACATGCAATTTATCATGCTTAACATAATCAAAAGCAACTGAATGATAAGCAAAATTATACCTTGAACATTCACCTTTATCACCTCTTTGAGGAGGTGAATTTGAAGAGTTACAAGCTCTCCTTTGAAGACCAACAATAGTATTCTTGTCCTCATCGCTGTCACAACTCTTTCTTTTCACACATTTGCATTCATCTTGAACACAAGCCTTGCATGCTAGAGGGGTTGAACTTGAAACAAAAGTTCTTGAACTTTCACCTGTATAGCCTTCTTGAGGAGGTGAACTTGAAACAAAATTTGTTCTTGGAACTTTTTCCCTTGTCTCCTCAACTTTGGAATTTGCTCCATCTCTTCGTTCATATCCAAGACCACAATACTTGGGTCTCTCTTCAACAACAATAGGTTCAAAAATGCCTTGTGCATGCTTGCCTAACCCTTTACCTTTATAGCCCATTTTTAACAATAACTTGGACCCTATTCCTCTTGTGTGATTTTCAAAAATACCAAAGCATTCATCTTGAGAGGAGTTAGAAGATAAACTAACATTACATACCTCATGTTCATGCATGTACTTGGTAAGGGTTTCTTTTGCCTCATGGAGTTGAGTCTCCATTTCATGCAACTTTTCAAGAAGCTGGTCTTTCTCCTTCTTCATGGCCATCAACTGCTCTTCAAGGGCAATGCTCTCCTTTCTATCTTCCCACATCTCTTTCACCACATCTCTCATGGTTAGCAACTCCTTCAACATCTCTTTGTCAAAGAACTTAGAAAATGAAGATGTATGAGAACTATCAATGTTTGAAGCTTCCTCCATCCTTGCAAGATATCAAACTTCAACACAAAACTTGCACAAATACCAACAGCTAAATCTCTAGCTATCAATGGCAATCACATGAGCAAAAACTATGCTCTGATACCACCTGATCTAAAAATAGTGGGCTGACTTGTTATTCTATGCAAGTACCCTCTACTTCATTAAAATAAACTTTACAAGACCTTGCTCCATGTGTTAAAATATGCAAGATAAATTATGTGCCAAGTTTATGCATCTTCTTTTAAATGTTCATGTGTGAGGAAATGTTCTTTTAAATGGTTAAATATGTGCTTTAAATCAATACACAACAAATATAACTTGCAACAAATAAACCATCAAACTCACAACAATAACAAGATGATAAAGGAGTTCACCCCTCTCTGGGCTACATCTCCTTGAGCCTCCTTCAATGGACTTGGCTCTCTGGGATTAATTTGTCAAATATTCTTTTACAAGCTACTGCTCAACTCCAATGGAAATACAGACTGTACCATTGGGTTTAGAATACATAAAAACCCCAAAAATGACTAATAGAACTCTGAAAACGGATCATGGCTCATCTAGGCATGACCTCTTCTACATGTGGCCTTAAGCTTCCCTGAGCTTCTTTGTGGAAAAAACACCTATAAAAGTCCTCAAAAGCCTCCGAAACCTATCCCAATGTGTTCAGAGCATAATAATTAGCCAAAAATGATTATTCAATCACAGAAAACAAACATGGGCTCATCTGAGCATGACCTCAAACAATGAGGGCTACAAGCTCCCTGGAGCTCTCTGAAACTTCAATGGTGAAAAACCTACAAAAGAAGTCTTCAAATGCCTTTGAAAATAGTGCCAATGGATTCAGAATGTCCAAAAACCCCTAGCTGGGATTTTTCGACACCTCATTTGGCCAAAAAATGAAGAAGATAGGCCTCCTGCCATTATCTTCCTTCAAGCTTGCTGTCTCTGGTTTGCCAAAACACACCTCTGTGTGCCCAACCTAGCTCACGTGCTCCAAATCGTGCTAAAACCTAGCACACGTGCGTAACCACAAAAACGATCAAACTATTGAACCGTTAATGGAATTAGGCCCCCAAACCGCATAGGCCGTGGTCACAAGGGTCACCATGTGACCTCGCACAAATACAAAAAGAGCCAACCTTTAAAACCAACAGTTAAGTGACATGTGTCGACGTATGGTTGGTGGGAAAACCATTTGAAAAAAACTAATTTCAAAATCCACGCGCACACACGACAAGGTCATATGGTATTGTTTATAGGATCGGGGGCTAACCATTCAAAACGCGCCAAAACTTATGGACAGGTCATATGCCATAATACACAAGACTGCGGGCTGGGGGCTAAGCCCCAGCCCGACCCCCCGCGTCAACTTAACCATAACACAATTTTAAATATATTATAAACCATATACATTATAAGATCCAATGCATGGCGCGTCGGTTGGGCGATCCTTGCCAAGTCTTAGGTGTGTATTGGAGGTCCGAGGTTCGATCCCCACGGACCCCATAAACTTTTAAAACTAACAACCAAACAACCATAATAGGGTGCCACGTGGCAGCCCATGACTGGGCCACGTGGCACCGTACAACCAACCAAAAAATGCCACGTGTCGCAACATCACTTGTCCAACTGTCAATCAATAATTTCCACGTCATCAACTGCCACGTCATCGTACGGACTCTGCCACGTCAGCATCTGTACGGACTGTACAGTCAACACATTTTTTTTACCTGTTTGGCGATTCGAACAGATCGCGATACCTCTCTCATCTGATGTCCGTTTGAACCCAAACGAGTTGCATTGGGTTCGTGACGACGATGGCTACGCACCCGTTCATTTTGAGGCAATTTCGAGAACTTTGATTTTTGAGCTAAATTTTAACCCATGGTCCAGATTTTGATCACAAGGCTAGACTTGTTGTAAAGGGGTTTGCACAAAAGAAAGGTATATATTTTGATGAAATATTTTCTACTGTTGTTAAAATGACTTCAATTAGGACTATTTTAAGTCTTGTGGCAGTATAATATTTGCATCTTGAACAATTAGATGTTAAAAAAACTTTTCTCCATGGGGATTTATAGGAAGAGATTTATATGCAACAACTACAGGGGTATGAGGTCAAAGGGAAGGAGAATTTGGTATGCAGGTTGAAGAAGAGCTTGTATGGCCTAAAGAAAGCTCCAAGGCAGTGGTATTTGAAGTTTGATAGGTTTATGACATAATATGGTTATAGTAGATGTCATTCTGATCACCGTGTTTATTTTAAAAGGATAGAAAATGGAAGCTATATTATCTTGCTATTATATGTAGATGAAATGCTTGTTGCAGGGTCTAATATGCAGGATATAAATGTGCTCAAGAATAAATTAGCTAATTCATTTGTGATGAAGGATTTGGGTGCTGCAAAAAAAATCCTTGGTATGAGAATAACAAGAGATAGGAAAAATCGCAAATTGACATTGTCTCAGGGTGAGTACATAGAGAAGGTGTTGCAGAGGTTTAGAATGCAAAATGCAAAACCAATTAATACACCTTTAGCCAACCATTTCAAATTAACTAAGGAAATGTGTCCCAAGACACAGGAGGAGATAGAATACATGTCCAGGGTCCCTTATTCATCAACAGTTGGCAGCTTGATGTATGCAATGGTTTGCACAAAACTAGATATTGCACATGCAGTGGGAGTTGTGAGAAGGTATCTGAAAAATCCAGGTAAAGAACATTAGGAGACAGTAAAATGGATTCTCAGGCATTTGAGAGGTACTTCTACTCATGCATTATGTTTTAGAGGATCAAACACTTTTCTACAAGGATATGTTGATTCAGATATGTCAGGTGATAAAGACAGCAGGAGGAGGACCGCAAGGTATGTTTTTACTATAGGTGGAACAACAATAAGTTAGATTTCGAAACTGCAAAAGGTTGTTTCACTTTCAACAATAGAGACAGAGTATGTTTCTGCTACAGAGGCTAGTAAAGAGATGATTTGGTTACAGAGGTTTATGGAGGAATTGGGAAAGAAGTAGAAGAATAACAGGTTGTACTATGACAGTGAGAGTGCCATTCATCTTGCAAAGAACTCAACCTTCCATTCGAAGACTAAGGATATATAGTTGAGGTACCATTTCATACGATCCGTTTTGGAAGATGGACATTTGAAGTTGGAAAAGATACACACTAGCCAGAATCCTGCAGACATGTTAACAAAAGGAGTAACCAGGGAGAAACTGAGTTCTTTCTCAATTTCAGTTGGACTTCAAGAATGAAGATGAAGATGAGAAATTTTTCAGGTCCAAGAAGGTTCAGAGTCTAACATATACAACATCGGTGGAGTTGTTGAGATCAGTCTCCAAGTGGGAGATTGTTGGTTGTGGAGCTTGATTATCTTCTTGATTCAGAGGTCCTTGCTTTCAGTCGTGTTTATACCCCTTGAAGTATTTACACCCCAGAATTATGTACACTCTTCCACGCTGAGGGGTATAGGGGAAAGCGGGGGTTCGGGGGTGAAGCCCCTAAAGGAAAAATTTCCTTGTAAATGTATATTGTAATTTCATTGTAAATCTAGACCATTCATTATAAGGTCGTAGATCTAATGGTAGAAATTATGTTCGCATTTTTTGCCCTAGAAGGCAACCCTCTGTTATGAGGGAAATGTATTGCGGCTATGCATTATGGCGAATATTGTATTCTGAGATAGGAGATTATGAGAGAAAGAAGAGGAAGTTACAACGGGTTTTCTATAGGTTGTATCCCTTCATTTGCTGGATAATAATAAAAGAAGGACCTGACAATTTCTCTGGTGGATGTAGCCCACATTGGGTGAACCACGTAAATCTGTGTCTCTATTGTATTGTGTATCTTCTGTGTTTTGTTTCCGCATTTGTTTTATTTTATTGCTCCACGGTCCTATTTTTCTAATAGCCTTGAACTTTGCTGGATCGACGACGATACGTTCACCGGAGATGACATGCCCTAAGTAGTGAATCTTCGATTGATAAAACGAGCATTTGGACAACTTCCCATACAATTTGTGCTCTCGCAAACATTGTAGTACCAAGCACAAGTGCTCGTCATGCTCCTCCGTCATCTGAGAGTAAATCAAAATATCGTCAATGAATACTTGGACGAACTTGTCCAAGTACTCGCGGAACACCCCGTTCATCAAACTCATAAATACCCCTGGGGTGTTTGTCAGTCCAAACAGTAACACAGTAAACTCATAATGACCAAACCTTGTCTTAAAGGTAGTCTTAGGGACGTCATCCTCCTTGACCCGTAACTAGTGATACCCTGATCACAAATCGATCTTTGAAAAGAACGTAACACCCTTCATCTGATCAAATGGATCATCAATCCTCGACAACAGATATTGATTCTTGATCGTTGCCTTGTTCAATTAATGGTAGTCAATGTAGAGTCTCCACAACCCATCCTTATTTTGTATGAAAATAATAGGCGCACCCCATGGTGACACACTTGGACGTATAAGTCCCAGGTCCAACAACTCCTTTAGTTGCATTCTCAACTCCTATAACTCTGGGGTCGACATCTGATAAGGTGTTCTAGCTATCAGTTCAGTCCTCAGTTTTAGTTCTATGGTAAACTCCAATTCCCTCTTCGGGGGCATCCCAGGTAAATCCTTCGTAAAGACTTATGTAAACTCTCCCACCACCGGAAGGTGTTCTAGACCTTTCGCTACTCCTTTTTCATTTAACGCAAGGATAACATAAAGATTACAGCCCTTGCGCAAGCTCTTCCGTAACTGCAAGGAAGAGATAAACCTCAGGGAAACACCCTGGTTCCCACCTACAATCATGTGTCTCTGTCCCTCATCATCGACCAAGCTCAACCGTTTCGTCTTACAGTTGAGTATCGCCTCATGCGATTCTTACCAGTCTATACCAATCACGACGTCATAAGATCCTAAGATCGTGACATATAGGTTGGCCCTGGTGACAAACTCTCTGAGGTTAAGGGTACAACCCAAAACCTTTCCTCCAACCCTCTGTTTGGCTCTTGAATCCATCTCTACAAAGATAAAATCATTCTGTTCGACTGCCTTTACCTTAATCCTTTTTAGCGCTGCACTAGAAATGAAACTCTCGGTAGCACTGGGATCTATCAAAATACTAAGGGTCTGGCTAGCGACGGTACTTGACATCTCGAGCACAATTGAATGGTGCTCTGCTTGACGATTATTCACCACTGCATGAATCCGATGGGCCTTTCCCTAATATCCCATGGTAGTGGGTCCAACTGATCTAGATGCTCTAGTCCTCTCCACTAGGCAGTAGCGTTGGTAGTGTGTCTCCCCACATGTCCAACACCCCTTCTTCGTTCCAGTACTCCTAGTACCCGAAATAAAAGCTGATGGCCCACCGGCCTAGAATCTTGGTCTGTTTTGCTGAATAGGCCTAAACTGCTGCTTTTGCGATCGATGCTGCTGCTGATGTTGTTGTCCCTGATAAGGAGTCCACTGCTGAGGCGTTGGCCACCGAGGTGTAGTGAAAGTGGATCCTCTCTGGATGCCACGATATCTAGGCGTATGTCTGGCTAGTGTTTGATGCCACTGTGCACCAGATGACACTTTCCCTATCGGTCTCATTGGAGTATTGCTCTGACCCCCATTGAAAATCTCCTCCTCTGCTATGAGGGCCTTCTGGACGACATCATGCAAGGTCTAAGGCATTAGAATCCCAACCTTTGCATGTATGATAACATTAAGGCCGAACAAGAACCTGTTGACCTTAAATTTCTCGGTATTAAGATGTCGATCATACCGAAGAAACTCCATAAAACATGCCTCATACTCGGGCACCATATGACCGCCCTGTCGTAAGGCGTTGAATTTGTTGAGCTGACACTCAATAAATTCCTCTAATAGGT
>JASDQU010011929.1:77795-89136 GCA_032191745.1 Picea mariana
AATTAGGCAAAAATTTAAAGGCTATTGTGTTGATTCGCTGTCGGTTGAGTATTTATTCGCTGTAAGAATTTGCCAGGTAAATTTCTATTATGATTTACAATCACTATCATATATTTGCTATGGGGGTTTGCTATCATACCCAATAATTAGTTGTCTATTTAAATATCCGAAAGGCAGTATTATTACAAGACATCTCTGTCATTCCATGAGTGAAATCGCAGGGTGCAATGTATGATAAAATAAATTAGCCTAACCGATATACGTCAAAGATAAATGCCAATTAAGAAATTGCTGGGTAAAGAAGATATTACCGTCTTCTTAAGGTAAGGCTTAACCATAGAGTGTAATATCCAACACGCAATGTGAATGCAATCCAAGGGTTATCCGTTTAGCTATCAATTCCCAGTCAATACTCAAGATCTTGCTGTAGGTAGTCAAGGAATCATTGCCCTTTAATCCATGCGGAGTTATAGCCACTCCTTAACCCTACAATGTCGTTAAGAAATAATTAGAGTAACTGTCTAAGCTGTCTTGCAATGTCAGACCATCAAGAATATTGTCCAATAAATCGCTATCAAGTATTGTCACTGCCATTAGTATTTTACTGTTATCCCAGAAAAAAAAAATGAAAGTCCAGACTTGATTGTTGTGAATAAAACTCCACCAATACACAAATGAAATGCCACCAAGGCATAGAAAAATCGCTGCCCTCACCACAACATTTACGCTACCCGTTTCGCTGAGCGTGGGGTGCTATGGAATAACAATAATGCTTGTTAAAGAAAATATGGCTGTGCAAAATGGAAATGACACTGTAATAGCTGAGTGTAATAAATGATAATAAACCCATATAAAATAATATATCTTGCTGTGCATCTATTTAAGACGTAACCATAACACTACATAACTCTGGGCATAAACTAAGCCTGTTTGAGATTAGCCATCAATTATTAATTACCTCATGGTGATAGCATCATAAAAATGCAAAATAACTGTCAATGACTGTATGCAACTGTGTTAGAGATATACTGTGATTGCATATAACTGTCTACTACCCAATACATGACGGTGATGGCCAAAAGGGTTGGGTTACACAAGACGGAAAGCAGATAAATAAATAAAGTAAAATGCAGGCATATCACTTCAATTACATTAACGCAGTCCTTCCAATCCACAAAAACACAGTCATATAGTATTCGATATCACTGAAGGTAAAAATCCACTATCACAGGAATGTTAAAACACAGGTGAACAACAAAGGATTCGTTGGCATTCGGGGTTCAGAAAAAAAAAATGAAAACAAAGCCAATAAGATGAATTACTCATTGCTTAACCAAACGCTGGAGACGCAGACCAAACCTCGGTTGAAAAGCAATATAGAATGTGTTGAAGGCAGTTTGAAATATGTTATTTTTCTACTGCCATGGGTCTTATTATTATAAATCCGTTAGGTACATTGAAAACTATTTAAGGGGTTGCTGATAACGCTATCAATGGAAAACTGAAAATGCTACCATAAAATAAAATGCAGATATAATCAATTGATAACGCAGAAAAATAAAATTGATAACACTACCATTATGAGATACTTTTGCAGTCTAGAATGGTATGTTTGTAGTCTAAAGAATGGCAAAGTCATAGTCCAAAAGAGGGTAAATCGTTGACTGTAAAATGGTAAATCGTGGTCAAGTAGATGGTAAGTTGATGTTGGTAAAATGGTAAAACACAAAGTTAAAGAAAAACTTAGAGGGTATTATGCGGTTCACGGAGAGGAATGAAAACAATAGCAGAAGTACTCAATCACAAGAAGGCGCAATGACTATAGATCAACCGAGAACAATCGATAGGGGTAGATGAATGGGAAAAACATCATTCGCTCATCATCCACGCACAAAAATGTAGGGCATTACAATCTATAGGTCGCTGTGCACAGAAGTGACGACCGTCGATTCGACTCCTGGCCAACTGCTTAGGCGTGGACTGATGATCTAGGGATGAGGACGAAGATAAATCACAAGCTTTTAAAATAATGAATAAAACAAACAGAACAGTCATAGCGATGAAGGATCGGTGGCCAAGGAGATCAAATCGATGCAGCGAGCGTAAAGCTAGGATGGATTTAAGTTCTCGATTAAAAATGCCAAGTCAAACACTTTCTTTACACAATTAAAAGTACAAAAATGAAATCACAATTTCAATATTAATCTACCATTAAAATCAATGCGTGCATACCGTAGCCCAAGGTGACAGCTTCAAGTCGTTGTCTCGCGCGCTCCGTCCAGCTTCCGCTTGCCGACTGATGTGACTTCACTAATACCTCCCAGCCAATTCTAGGGGTACTCTTCTTCCCCCTTATCCCCTCAAGCCGTAAAGGGGCCACACACACTAAACCAGAGAACAACTAGCTCCCATATCACCTCGCAAGGTCGAGCTACTACTCCTCAGCGAGCTAGGTATCCCAACTCCCACAAGATAAGTCAGTCAAGTCAAAAATTCTGCAGTGTAACGTTACACATAAAGGAAGAGATCCATCCTCCTCCTCCTTCGTCCTTTATATAGAGTTTTTAAGTCATTTATTTCCGAATTTCCCATTTAATTTATTGTTCAATAATTTAATTCAGAAAAATCCTCCCTGTACATGTGCCACTCGCCTCTTAACTGACTTGGTAGACATCAAAAACCCCTAGAGTCAATACTCCATCAGGTGATCTTGTGGGAGACTAAGGGCCTCTAAGGAATAAGGCCCCGACCTTATTGAACACCCCTTAAAATCATCGTGAGCGACTGTCGCAGTTTGCCCTCATGGAATCGTGGGTCTTCTCGAACTAAGTAATCGTTAACCTACAGTTCGAGCCACGACGAGAGTGCTAGTAGGCTGTGGCAGGGTTACTGTCCACACCTCTCCCTCAACGTCTCTGGTAGTCGTGTGTGAACCCTCTACTCCACATGTGAGTCTGGTTGGCAAGCTATCGTCGGCTTGCATCATCAATGAATCATATTAGAAATAAAATCCATAATCATAACATCTAATCAGATGCACATATGCCATATATACAACAATCAAACCCCAATAGTCCACTCCCTAACCCGATCCAGAGTCCAAGGGTTTCATCGATGCCTCTGCATCCTCAAGGTCCAAAATCCTGCACACTCAGGAGAACCAAGTCAATAGCACCTGTCTATATCAATACAATGAAATAACATATAATCACATCCATAATGTCTCATAATCATAATCAACGACCAATAGTATAATAATTCAGATCACTTGCAAGCAAGTGTCCTCAAAGAATAAGTTCACTCAGTGCGCACAAGAGAGGGATGTTACATCATGTGGCTACTTGACTTGCAACTTTCCTGTTGCAATGTCTAACACCTCCCTGAAATGTCCTCAACTTTATGAGTTAACAACATTTTAGCTGTTAGTAACAATTATTTCCATGCAATAATATATATGTACGTACTTACAAAACATATTCAACCATTGCATTTAGTATACAATTCTATCACTTACTATGCATGAGTGCAATTCTTAATGCATACTTATTTAGTGCACCT
Source organism: Picea mariana (assembly GCA_032191745.1). NCBI lineage: Eukaryota > Viridiplantae > Streptophyta > Pinopsida > Pinales > Pinaceae > Picea > Picea mariana. The sequence continues at coordinate 81,354 of JASDQU010011929.1, forward strand.
TGCATTGAATTACATAATGCTCTTTATCTCAGTCATGTATCTCACCATCCATGAGTTGGAATTCTGGTCAATGTGTTGACACATTCTCCACACACTTCCTATTGTCTTCCCAATTAATTGGATGCCTTCCTTTTTGAACCGAACACTACACCAACTATCCAGTTTGGTTTAATCGGCCAATGGCCACAGGGAATGAACGTCCAACTATCCCATGTAATCATGAGTTTGGTCTGGTTCCACTATGATCCAGGTGGATATCAGTGGCCACCCACCTATTCCAACTGGCTCCTCTTGTCCGTTTTTGTTTAGCACGTTCTTTTGTACTTCTTGTAATTGTGGGTTCTACACTTCTCGGGTTGTCTGAAGCCCCACAAATCCTCCGGGTGGATATTGGTGGCCTATCGCCTAATCCAACTGGCTTATTTTGTATGTTTTCATGTAAGCACATCTTTATGTACTTCCAGGGTCATTTTGGGTCCCTAAACGTTGTTTTTTTTTTTGGCTCGCCACAGTCAAACTATAGACAGAGTCACAGTTTGATGGCATAATGTGTATTTCTCTGAAATACCTTTCCAACGGTCTATCACACACCTAAAATGGAGGTCGTATGCAAATGTTACGACCCTGGGAAGTTGAGGTACCAACTTACACCAACTTACCCATAGGGGCCCACATGACTTTTGCCGTTTCACCTTCTAGGGTTAGGTTTTTGGATGTCTATGGTTTTTGAATTCATGAGTAATATCAAAAAGGCCTCTGGAGCCTCATTGTAATCTATTATGCTCAGACAGGTGTGCGTATCAGCCACATCTCTTCTCAGAGATAGCTACCACCATTCAAGCAAGTGTTTTAGTTCTGCAGTTTTACAGTTTCAACCTATTTCCTTATTCAATAGAAGATATTGTTCACTGAATATGTGTGTTATTCTTCATATCTCTGTGTTTATTGTATTCAGTCTATTAATCATTTTATTCCGCTCCTAAATCTGGATCAGTGCTATAAGAGTGGTCTGCTCTTCATTTATTTTTCTTCGTGTATTTCCTCAACAAGATCTGGGTACAAGAAGTTGGGACTCGAACGAATCAATCCATTACAAGATCGGTCGCGTCGAGCCCGACAAAAACCCATGGGGGATGAAAATAAATATGATGGAGTAGGAGATCCTATTAAAATGTTTCTCGAGGAATCCCTCACGCGACAAAGGAACAAAATGATGGACAACTTTGCACAGATCCTTCAACGACTGCCCACAAGAGAAGCATCTTCATCAAGCAGCCATGCAACCCCCTTCAAGGTACAAGTAAATTTTGATATTCCATTATTTGAAGGACTAATAGATGCGGATGTTGTAGATAAATGGTTGAATATGCTCGAAGGGTATTTTTTGGCCCACAAATTTTTCGATAGGGAAATGATCACTTTTTCACTCCTCAAGGTTGTTCCCCATGTTAAAGACTGGTGGGATACTTACTCTGAGAAAAGGGCCGTGGAGGAGTATGAAATGTTTGTGGCGACCCCTACATGGGATTCCTTTTGGGATGCCATTAAAAAACAATACTACCATGTTGGAAGCTATGAGGACCAGGTCACCAGATGGACCACCCTACTTCAAGAAAGGGACCAGACAGTACCAAATTTCACCAATATTTTCCATACCTTACGCACCAAATTGGGTATCAAAGACTATGAGCATCATCTGTTGCTCAAATATCGCGGTTGTTTGCATAGATACATTCAAACAGAAATGGAGTTTCTAGACATCGCCTCATTGGGCACGACTTATAGATACACTGTCAAGATCGAGCAGAAAAGGTGAGGGTTTGGATCTACAAACCCCTCATAGCTGAAGCAAGGAAAAGGCGACCCCAACCCACATAGCAAGGGATCAAGTTGAGATGGTCACCCTCAGGACAACCAATCCAATCCATAACACAAGAAGGTCAATGAGAAGACGAAGAAGGACATGGTAAAATGGTGCGAGTACCATAAAATCCCTTGACACAACACCGAAGAATGCCGCTCCAAGAAGTCCCTCATGGCCGAACTAAAGGATTCCGAGTAAGAGGTTGATTCTGATTTCGAATCAAATCTTGAAGGAGGGAAGCAGATTATTGATGTTGAACCCAGTTCCACTTTCACTACCACCAAAGTCCAGCTAAGTGAACCAGAAGAATCCGAGGAAGGGGAATGCTTCTTTCACTCGCAGATGTGGGTAAAGGGGGCTCTGATTCATTTCATTTTTGATAGCAGTATTCATAAGAACCAGATTTCAATAATGGTCGTCAAGCGGCTGGACCTTCCAACGAAACTGCACCCGCATCCCTACACCATCGGTTGGCTTCGCCAAGGAAGAGATCTATGTGTCATCCAACAGTGTCATCTGCCCTACAACATCAATCCTTTCAAATATGAGGTGCTGTGTGATATTTCTCCCTTGAAGTTTGTGATGTTCTTTTAGGAAAACCATATTTGTAGAAGCGTCATGTTGTGTATGAGTCTAGACCCCTCAGTGTTATTATTAATTTGGGTAGAGAATTGTACAGGATACCATAGGTAGCATCGCCTACTGCTATTTCTTTAATCTCTTTGAAGCAATGTAGTAAGGTCATCTCAGAGACCGGTAAGTTCATCTTCTTTGTGATCCGTGCTCATAGTAAGCAGAAGGTCGCTGCCACATCCATGGGCTCTACACATAGCTCCTATTTACAGTAGAAGCAAGTGGATGGGATCATGGAAGAATACAGAGACATCTTCTCCTCACCTACAGGGGTATCGACACACTGCCAATTCAAGCATCTAATTGATCTAACCCCCAATGCACCTCTACCTAATGGACCAGTCTATCATCGCTCGTTGATGGAAAATGAAGAAATCAGTTGTCAGATCCAAGATATTATTCAAAAGGGGCACATCATACACATCTCCTCCCCTTACAGAAGCCTGATTGTACTGGTGTAGAAGAAGGACGGGAATTGGCGACTCTACATTGATTACAGAGCCTTAAAAAAAATCATAGTTAGGTATCGGTACCCCATTCCCAGGATTGATGGCCTTCTTGACCAACTCAAAGGGGAAAAGTTCTTCAACAAGATTGACCTAAAGTCTGGCTACCACCAGGTTCCCATCGAACCAACTGATGTATGGAAGACAACCTTCAAATCTAAATAAGGTCTCTCTGAATGGCTAGTCATGCCCTTTGGCTTAACAAATGCACCAACCACTTTCATGAGGTTTATGGATGATGTACTGAGACCCTTCACCAAGTCCTTTGTGGTGGTATATTTGGATGACATCCTCATCTTCAGCAGAATGTGGGAGGAGCACATGCGGCATATTCAACATGTTTTGAGCACTCTGCGGTAGCACAAGCTATATGCCAACTTGGAAAAATGCTCTTTTGGCATGAACAGGGTCCAATAATTGGGCTACATTGTTGATGAGCATGGGGTACATGTTGATCCATCTAAGATCCAAGTCATTCGTGACTGGCCAACCCTGACCACACTGACCAAGATTCAGAGCTTCTTGGGACTAGCCAACTTCTCTCAACGGTTCATGTTGGGATTCTCCCATATTGCATGGGCCCTCAGCTAGGTGACCAAGGGCGGTGGCAGCTCCAAGTTCATGTGGGGGAAGAAAAAACAACAAGCATTCGATGATATAAATCATCGCTTGTGCTCAGCTCTAGTACTCTCCTTGCACGATAAAAAACAACCGTTCGAGATTGAGGCTGATGCATCTGACTATGTTCTGGGCACAATTCTCACTCAACACGGTCATCCAGTGGCATACCATAGTGAGACACTATCAGATACTGTCCAGAAATACCCCACCTATAAAAAGGAAATGTATTCCATTGTACAAGCTTGTCTTCAATGGAAACATTACATTATGGGAAAAGAGATGATCATTCACACTGATTACAAGCCTCTGCAATTCATACAAACACAGGGGAAATTGCAGAATGACCGCTTTTAGAAGTGATCCACCTACCTGCAACAGTTCCATATCAACATCAAGTATAAGACAAGTATCTTAAGTCATTTCGTTGACTGCCTCAGTCGACCTCCTGTGGCTGCACTCACCATTGTGCTCCATTCCTATGGACATGAAGCATCTGAGTGGCCCCAACTTGATCAACAAGATCCAAACTTCACCACCACCTATCAGCTATTGGGTACATGCGCGATTGTCACTGATTTTCACATTCAGGATAGACTCTTATGCCACATGGGACATCTCAGTGTTCCTACAAGTGAGCGTGAAAAACTGATTTTGGAATCCCACTATAGTCGAATGGCAGGACATTTTGGCATGGAGAAAACTGTGGCCGTTCTTCAAAAACATTTTTATTGGCCAAAACTTGGACAAGATGTTAGAAAGTATATCAGATCTTGCACTGCCTATACCATTGCCAAGCCATCCATCAAGAAGCAATGATTATACACCCCTCTTCCTACTCTTGAGAAGCCTTGGGAATCAATATCAATGGATTACATGTCGGGCCTTTCGTCCACCAAGCAAGGAAATGACTTTGTACTTATGGTTGTTGATTGGTTTTTGAAGATGGCCATCCTCACATCCTGCAAGAAGAATATCACAATGGCAGATACTGCCAAGCTCTTCTTTGAATGAGTGTGGGTCCACTTTGGGATACCACAGACCATCATCTCCGACTGGGACAACAGGTTCCTCGACACATTTTGGTCGAGTCTGTGGTCACTGTTGGACACCAAGCTCACAAAATCCACTGCTTTCCACCCCCAAACAGATGATCAAAGATAGTTCGTCGATCAAATGATTGTGCACATCCAACGCATGTACAATTATAAGCATCCACGTACATGGGACAAGAGTCTCCCCTATGTTCAACACAGTTACAATAGGGATCTCCATAGCTCCACCAGCCATAGCCCATTTCAGGTGGGTCTGGGATTGAATCCCTTGGGACCCATTGATGTTACACTTCCTCTTTCAACCACATAGACAAACTCTTCCCATGATCATTCTGTGATCGACAAAGCCACCAGATTCATTAAGTGGATTCAACACATCCGCCAACAGGTCCAAGAGATTTTGTAGAAATCCAATGCTAAGTACAAGCATTGCCATGATCAACACAGGGTACCACACCATTCCCAAGTTGGCGACAAAGTCTGGTTACATTTGAATAAGGCGTGTCTCACCGGGCCCCATCAGAATCTCCACCCGCTTCGCGATAGGGCCTTACACTATCACCAAGGTTGTGGGTAGCAATGCTTTTGAGATCAACACTCCACCCTTCCTTGGCCTGTACACAGTGTTCAATGTGGACTTCCTTCAACTATATTTCCACCATTATTGGACACCTTAGAGATCGCAGAACAACTGACACCAACAGAGCTCAACCTTGACTGCATGGAACAAGCATCCACTAATCAGATAGTGGACACATAGGTCAAGGACACTTGCCAGTAGAGGATCCAACTTTATTGGGTTGTCAAGGCAGGGAAACTCCTACACCAAGGCAAGTGGCTCACCCTGGTCCAAATCTAACAGAAGTTTCCTCACCTGATGGGGGAACTCAAGGCAATGGAGACCATTTCTTCCTAAGGGGGGAGGATTGATCCAGGTTGATATTGGTGGCCACACACCTATTCCAACTGGCTCCTACTTCTTGTAATTATGGATTCTACACTTATAGGGTTGTATGAAGCCCCACACATCCTCCAAGTGGATACTGGTGGCCTCTCACCTAATCCAACTGGCTAATTTTGTATGTTTTCATGTCAACACATCTTGTTGTATTTCCAGGGTCGTTTTGGGCCTTAAATGTTTTTTTTTTTTTGGCTCGCCACAGTCAAAATATAGATGGATTCATAGTTTGATGGAGGAATGCGTAGTTCTCTGAAATACCTTTCCAACGAGCTATCACACGCCTAAATCAGAGGTCGTATGCAAAATTTATGACCCTGGGAAGTTGAGGTACCAACTTACACCAACTTAGCCATAGGAGCCCACATGACTTTTGGAGTTTCACCTTATAGGGTTAGGTTTTTGGATGTATAGGGTTTTGGCATTCACGAGTAATATAAAAAATGCCTCTGTAGCCTCATTGTAATCTATTCTGCTCAGACAGATGCGTGTAGCGGCCACATCTCTTCTCAGAGATAGCTACCACCATTCGAGCAAGTGTTTCAATCCCGCAGTTTTACAGTTTCAGCCTATTTCATTATTCAATAGAATATATTTTTCATTGGATATCTATGTTATTCTTCATATCTTTGTGTTTATTGTATTCAGTTTGTTAATCAGTTCATTCCGCTCCTAAATCCGTATCACACTGGCCACCGAAATACTAGACCACTAGGAATATAAACTTATCACTAGCCACTGAGCATCGATATATATCATAATTTGCCTGTAAAAATTTACTTTAGTCTGGTTAATCTTGTTTGTACTGTGTCCACCCAGATGTCGACTCACTTCCACTTTGACTTGTCACTTACCACATCTTCTTGAAGTAATACCTATATGGTGGGTCAATACTTATATCTTATCAATCTGTATACTTATGTGAGTGGGCCAGTACTTATATCCAACAAAATATTACATACTACTTATATATTTTGTGCTTTTAAAATCAATGGCATATATCAAATGTTCAAACATTATTGCTTATGAACTTAATGCTTATGGAATTTCAATTCAACCATAACTTTTTTTTCATACATAACATTTTTTTCATGACCAAAATCTCAACATGGAACACAAATGAACTTGTAAGAGTGAATCCATTGATATACCATATCCTTTTGTGCATACCATGACTTTGTTCTTTGTAATGCAAACTTTCTCACATGTAAATGGTTTGTGACCATGTTTTTTCTTGTCACACTTTGACCCCATTGTATATATGTCACATTTGTACAAATAAACTATAAAGTTTATATGTTTTGAACTTATGAGCACCATGATATCATAGGAGTAGGGAAAATCATTCATTTTTCATATTTCACAAGTACCATGTCACCAAATTACTAAAGAATGAAAATAACTTATCATCATAAAATGCACCTAAGTGAAGTGTATCAAACCAATTTCATCATTTAATCAAGCATCATAACAACTACAAGTCAACAAATGATAACTTTTGAAGCTTCATCATAATGCCACTGATATGCAAATATGTAACGTATTGAGGGAAATACTTGGAAATAATATGTTTTCTTCTAGGAGACCCCACCTATTAATATTATATCTTAAATATGTAGACATGCCTTGCAATAATTTGAAGGATTTCATAATAGGTGACAAGATATCAAGTCAACATACCCAACTCAGATCTCAATTTAAAAATGTTTGTCACAATACAAATCTTCCTAACCTCCTAGGTCATCAAACCTATGGTGATCTTGGAACACTTCTCTCAATGATTTTTGACCATGTAAATACAATTTTAAAGAAATCAAAGTAATCTCTTACCTTCTTAAGGTCAGATAAATCAATTGGTCTCTGTGGACACTATATATATATATTCAGATAAATAAGAGATCAATTGGTCTCAAAAGAAGAGAGATCCAAAATCAACTCCTTTTCTTAGATACAAGTATTTTCTTTTTACCCAAAACAATTATTTTTAACAAATTTAAGTAACTTAACAAATCACTTTAAGGTATAATTTTTCCTAAATTCAAGTTATCAATCCAAGGGCAAGGAGGGCCACCCCACAATGAGAAACATGATCCTCTTGATTCCAAACTTATCCCTACACCTGCATGATCTAGAATATTTCAACCCAAGG